>AWOL01S0008670.1:129067-176523 GCA_000715115.1 Nicotiana otophora
TATATATATATATATATGTATTGCGAATTGGACTAACACATGCAGGCAACAACCAAAGGATGATGTAGTTGTTAGTCCTGAAAGCACGTGTTGCACTCTTTTTTCCTTGAACCGGTTTTGTCCCAAATGGGTTTTTCGGTAAGGTTTTTAATGAGGCAACAGTGGGTCGTGCTAACTTAGAGTCGAAGACCGATTTTGAATCAGAGTCGATGGTCACATCAATAATATACGAGCCCTCTCGAAGATCGACCTCGAATACTAGGGTCCATCACCCTTGGGTCATGATTTTTAGCAAGGAAGGAAACTCTGTGCTCGAACAGTCTAGGCTCGGTAATTAGGATTCATTGTAAGGGCCAAACGGTCAAATGAACTGTGCACGCATAGGTCACATCGGTCGCAATACGAGCTTTTATACAATCTTGTACATTACGCACAGAAATGAAATACGGTTTCTACCTTGCTAACAAATATTTTTTACTTCTTAAAAGTATCGAGCCCAGGGGCCACCCTTATCCGAGCCCAAAGGGCTACCCCCACTCGGGGACTGCCGTCCTTGATAAGTTCAGATGACTTGGGTTATCGAAGCCCGGAGGCACAAAACCTATTAGGAGGTGCCCAAACCTAAAAGGCTACGACCACCCTAAAATCGGCTCGGACACGTCCGAGGCCCGTAATCAAAACATAAGGCCTTCAAATTTTCAAACATGTTCAAAGGTTACCCTCGACAAAATTATAGTCAAAATATTTAAACAAGTATTTTGGAGAAAGCTTCTGGTCATTCCGAGCCCCCACAAGTTTCAAACAAAACTTGCATCGAGAACAGGTCTTGTTCGGACCTCCGAAAAATAACTTATTACTACATTTTATTCTGTGCCAAGGCATATGCGATCGCAGAACTTGTTCTAGAGCTTAATTTTAGGGTTTTTAAAACCCGACCCTACTTCGTTAAAATAGACGCAAGGGGCCATTTTTTAGCAAACTTTGATACTTTAGAGTGATCGAGAGAGTCCTACAGAGATAAAGTGATCTTCATCAAGTTACTCTTCAATTATTGCATAAATCTTTGAAGATTATCAAGAGAGGCACCCTAGGTCTTCATCCTAATAGGTAAGGTTCTATCACCAAGCTCTAAATTTCGAAATGTAACTAGAATGGGTAATTAGTAAGGTTGTTCATGGGGATGGAAGTGCTTACCTTGCATGCATGTATTCCTGAAGTATGTGGGAAGGTTTTGAGCTAAAAATGGTAGAGAATGGGTTGGGGTAAGATGGAATCCTTCAAAAGAGGGTCTTAAAACTTTGATACACAAACATCCGAAATTTTTACAATTGCAAAAAGGATGCTAAAGGTAATTAGGCTTGAAAATTTCCAAAAGCGAAAAAATCTTATATATACATTCCAGAATATCTTTACAAAGGCTAATGAAAATGGCATCAACAAAATAAATGTACAAAATGCAAAAACAAAGACAAAAATTTCTAAGGCACCTACGTATGATCTTCACCAGAACCCGCCTCGTCACCAGATCCGTTAGGGTTTTCTCCATCTTTAAGTTCACTGAAGCCCTCATAGCCTTCTTCACCCTCGGGTTCGTCCAGTTTTTTGGCCTCTACCTCGAGCCTTTTCGCTCCTCGATCTCGGCCAACAGGTCAAAACCTCGGGCATAGATATGTTATAAGGTTTCCCTTCGAGACAACCGCTTCATGTACTCAATAGTGACTTTTTGGTGAGCCTCGGCTGCCTCAACATCAGCCCTATACTGGGCCACCATCTCTGAAACATCAGCCTTGATTGTTTTTGACTTGGACCTCGTTATTTCGAGCTCCTTGCCAAGGGTATCCTGTTCAATAATGGCCGAGCCTAGTTGAGCTTGAAGATCCTCGTTTTGTCGAGCCCGTGCATCGGCCTTCTCTTTCGCCACTTAGAGTTTAACCTTTACTAATGCCAGCTGTGCCGGGCGGTCTCCTTCTCTGAATCCAGTCGTTCCATTTTGCCCTTCCAGACATCGGCCATGGCCTAAACCTCATTCATTTTAGCTCGGAGTTGGTCGATCCGATCAATCTTTTTCTGAATCTGCAAGGTTTGGTCGTTAGTCACCATGGATACTTCATTACTAAATTCAAAAACATTTACCTATTTCTCCAAGTCGGCATGCTCTTTCTGAGCCGCATCCAACTCGGCTTGAAGATTCTTGACGACCCCTTCGTGTTGCTCGTCGGGAAGCTTATACATTTCCCTTTTCTCGGCGAGTTCCCTGACCTCAGCCTCGAGCTATTTAACCTCAGCCTGGTACCAAAGAAAGCTTTCATGATGGAGTACTGAGGCTTGCAAAAAGATAGAAGAAAGAAGACATGAGAAATATTAAGAACTAAGTCAAAACATGAAAGAGTGTAACGATGCCTTACCCGATTTAGCGCATGCTGCGCTTCATTGAACATGCACCACACGTCCACCTCATTCATTTTTGCCTAGACTTCTTTGGTTACCAGGCACCAGAGGTAACTCGCTACTCCTACGGGAGCAGAAAGAACCCGGGCATTCTCCTGGACGATGATGATTATCGACCTCTTACTGTCGGGATCCGTACTCGGGGTGGGGAACTGGTTGATCAACTTTGGGCTCGAATTTAGCCCGCCGTTTTCTTAAGATGGATTCTTCCTCGGCACCTCCAGGCCTCCCAACCCAGTGAATTCTTCCAAAACGGTTAAGTCCACACCCTCGAAAAAGGAACGAAGGGAATCGTTCGCTCCATGAGCCCCTTTCGTTAGATCGCTCATTTACCCTTCGGTCCTCCTCGAGCATAGAATCGGTGTACGAGGGAGACCCCGAAATCTCTATTACACCAGGATGAGCGGACCCGGCATCCCGAGGGGTATCGCCTCCACATAGGTCTCCCGAACCTGAGGGAGATCGACCTCTATTGTCTCCCCCTTGGTTGCTATCTGCTCTTCAGGGGATGTCGGCTCATGATCCATAAGAAATATCATACTCCTCGGGCTCATCCTTGAGCCGAAGGAGTGAGTCCGAGTCCGGTGCTCGGGAACCCGAACCTTTCTTTGGCCTACGAGCCACTCTCTTTTTTGGCTTCACTACGGAGCTCGGAGAGCCCAAAGTCTTTTTTTCTTCTTCTTCTTTTCCCCCGCTGCAACCCCGAGCTGCCCCAAAGTGGAGGGATCAACGGTTGAGGGCATGTCCTCGTTTCCTTCTAAGAGTCTAAGATAAGTGGTCTTAGGCAAGCCTGCAAAAAGGAAAGAAAGGAAATAAGAATATGGTGCTAAAAAGGGAGCTTAATATTACTTATTTGGGAGGGAGATCTTACCGTGAGAACAGGCCTCCCATCGGCCCTTCAAGAGTTCGCGCCATGCGCTCTCAAAATAAGGCATCTGTGAATAGGTGCCCTCGATCCATTCCTTGAACTGAGGAATGGCGTTTGGGACTCGAGCAACAGCTGCACCCCCACAAGTGCTAGTGAGGAAAAGGAAGATAAACATAAAATCGACATTTAAAGGAAATTTGTGCTTACGTGATGCATTCCACCTCTCGGGGAATGACATGAACTCAGAAGGGATCAAGTCTTCGGTCTTCACCCGAACGATACATCCTTGCCAGCCCCGATCACGGTCCTCATCGATACTTGAGAATGAGGCTTTGCTGGCCCGACGTGTGAGCTTTATTAGCCCCCCTCGAAAGATTCGGGGACTGTATAGGCAGAGTAGGTGATCGATGGTGAACATATGGGATTCAGTCTTGTTTACTAAATACCGAAGGAGGATCATGATCCTCCAGAGCGACAGATGAATCTGACTGAGGCACACTTCATACCTCTTACAGAAGTTCAGAATAATCGGGTCCACCGGGCCTAATATGAAGGGATAAGTGTAAACACTTAGATACCCCTCCACATAGGTAGTAATGTCGTCATCAGTCCCAGGGACTACTATGTTCTCGCCTACCTAGTTACAGTCCTTTCGGACCTCGGGAAGGACGTCTTCGGTGATCGAACATATATATCTTGATGCCACCCCACCCTGGCCCTGCACCGACGAGGGCTTTTCAACCTTGAAGTCGTCAGCAACCGAACAACCACCGGGGACGAACATTTTCAAGGGAGGTTCCGGAGCCGGTTCGTCGGTAGTTGTATGAGGAGCGGACCTCTCGAGGACGACCACATCGGGAGTGATTTTCTCGATTTCAGCAATCGATTGTGAAGAAGAAGAAGCGACTTGGGCGAAACAGATTTGGAAGTTTTAGCTATTGTTATCTGGAAAAATCTTGAAAAATATGAAGAAAGGTTGAAAGATGAAAAGTCAAGTGCGTTGGTTTGAGTGAAATTAGGTAAAAACTCGCAACTTACTGAGGAATCTTGAAGAACGGAGATAAAAATATGGAAGTTTGAAGAAGGGTAGTGACAACTTGAAAACTCGAAGGTAGAAGCTTGGTCAAAAGATAAAAAATAAATGAAGGGCGAAGGTATTTATATAAATCTCGCATCGTTTCGCATTCAGGGACGACCTGCCGATGGCTGACGCGTGTTTGAAGTTATAACGACACGACTGATAGGACATTTCAAGTTCTTTGCCTTTTCTGTCACGACGTATTGAAGAAGAAATTGGAGTGCACATGTCATTTTTCGTCGTTTCGGTTAACCTACTCTCCAAGAAACGAGAGGACTATCTGTATATGGGTAAAATCGAGCTCGTTGGACACCTCAGTTTTCGATGAAGTAAACGGAGCAGAGACGTGACCGTAAGTAATCGGAATCAGGATAAGCAGCCCCTCGAGTCGGGGCCCGGGCAAAGCATATGCCCTCGGAAGAATCGGGGTCACATTCCCCAGGTCCGATTCGAATCCCAAAACCTCGGAGAGTGTTACCAGACAATCGAGCATGACTAACAAAAGGTCGTGATATCCGTGCCCAACCCGATGTCACGGCATAAATCTCGTCTCTTGCCAGCAATGGATAATTGATTAGCAAGGAGAAGGATTTTTATCCTTTTTTAGAATTGTACTTAGGGTAAAATTCCTCTACTATATAAAGGGGAGTCTAACTATTCATTAGACAACTTATTGTATCACGCATACCAAGACAATATACTCTTACTTTCTTTGCTATTCAAAGTTCTTACTTTTATTCATTAGTTCTTCATTACTGTGAGCCCGGTATAGAAAGCAACATTTCATTAAAACTATTACTGAGTCCGGGTTCACTCCCCTTTTATTGGTTTGACAATTTATTACGCCCTTTATCTGCTTAATCTAACGTAATTTATCATTTATATTGAATTAATCCGTGTATCCTTAAAATCACATACAAATTTAATTGTTATCCATTTTTGAGGGTAAACAATACAAAATACAAAAGATAAAACTGGCGAACAAATACAAAACTAATTACAAAGTGTATATATGAATACTATTTACAATAATATCCTTGTCACCCTTCCTCAATCTGAAGGGGAGGAACGAACATGAAGATTATCAAGAACATTTTAGCAGAGACAGCTTTGGTGAAGACATATGCAAGTTGTTGTGAGGTTGGAACATGAGAAATTAGGAGTGGTAAATGGGCGGGTCGGGTTGGATATGGTTCAGGTCGAAAACGGGTAATGAAAAAATGGATAAATTATCCGACCCAATCCATATTTAATACGGATAAAAAACGGATTAACCGACGGATAATATGAGTAACCATATTATCCATGGCTTCATGAATGTGATCACTTTTGGGAGAATTCCTAGTCTCCCAAACTTGAGAAACCCCCAATTTAAGGCTTTACAAATGTAAAAGTTAAACCCATTAGTTATCCATTTTCTAAATGGATAATATGGTTTTTATCCATATTTGACCCATTTTTAAAAAGTTCATTATCCAACTCATTTTTAATGGATAATATTGGTGGTTAACTGTTTTCTTTTAACCATTTTGCCACCCCTGCGATAAATAGTAAGGTCACCCTTGCTAATCTTCTCACGAATAAAATGATACTCCAAGATCTGAAGTGAAACTGTATCCATGTAGCATCAACAGTGGCAACAACCAAAGCACGATATTCGGCTTATGTGCTTGACCGGGAAACAATTAGTTGTTTCTTTGTAGACTAAGAGATCAAATTGTTCCCAAGAAAGATACAAAATCCAGATGTTGATCGACGAGTTGCTGCGCAACGTGCCCAGTCCGAATCTGAATATAATATTAAAAGAATGGAGGACTGTTTGTAGAGCTGCAAACCATAAGAATGGGTTCCTTTAAGATAACAGAAAATCCGCTTAACGGCTTGAAGATGAACTAGTCGAGGTTGATGCAGAAATTCTGAAGCCATATTCACAGCAAATTATATATCAGGTCGTGTAAAGGATAAATATTGAAGGCTTCCAACCATCTGGCGATACAGAGAAGGATCATCAAGAAGTGGTGTAGTTACACAGTACCAATCAAGTTTTTTGTAAAGAGGAGTATGTACAGGCTTAACTTCTGCCAAATTGAACCAATGTAAAAGGTCCAATATATACTTCCGTTGCAACAAAAGAACCCCGTCACTATTGTGAACTATCTCCACACCTAGAAAATAGCAAAGAAGACCAAGATCTTTCATTGCAAATTCAGATTTCATGGATGCTATAAATTCAAAAACAAGCATCTTGGAGGATCCAAAAATAGCAATGTCGTCTACATAAATAAGGAGAATCAAGATAGCACTCTCTCTGCGAAAGATGAACATACGGTGATCTAAGGTAGAATGCTTAAAACCAAGTGTAACACCCCGAAAGTTTTTTGAAGAACTTAAGTATAAAGCCCGGTTAACAATTTACAAAGAAAATAATATTTCATGGTGCCGGACTAGGATTACGTGTTTGAGGATTGTAGAAATTCTTCGCGGAGAGCTTGCGAGCCGCGGCTCAGACCTTTTGGGTTGAACAATGCACGGAAAAGTAAAGAAAAATTTTTGGCGAAAAAGTACATTTTTGCGGTCCATTATGCGATCGCAGAATCACTCTACGGACCGCATAATGGCCGCAGAGTGACGCAGTCATTTGGGTCTGTTGGAAGCAATTATGCGGTCGACTATGCGACCGCATAACTGTTATGCGGTGTACTATGCGACCGCAGAACAGTTATGCGGACCGCATAGTGACTGCAGACTCAGACAGATTTTTGATTATTTAGGATACCAATTATGCGACCGATATGCGATCCGCATAACCGTTATGCGGTCGCATATACGACCGCAGAACCTGTTCCGGAGCTTCATTTTTGGATTTTTAAAACCGACCCTATTGCGTTAAATACACTCTTTGGGTCGTTTTTGAGCTATTATCTAACATTTTAGAGTGAGAGAGGGTGCCTTAGAGTGAGAAGGTGTTCTCCCATAATTGTTCTTCAATTCTTGCTCAAATCTTGGAAGATTAACAAAGAAAACCCACAAGTTTTTTATCTAAGAGGTAAGGTTCCATACCCTAGTTTTCAATTTCGAATTTGGGTAGAATATGGTTGATTAAGAGTATGATGCATGTGTATGAGAGTATTATTTATATATGCATGTACCAATAAGAATTGTGGGAAGATTGTTGAACTTAAATAAGTAAGGATTGGGTTGTGGAGGAAAGAAAATCTTATAGAAGAATCTTGTGGTTAAATTT
This sequence comes from Nicotiana otophora, assembly GCA_000715115.1. NCBI lineage: Eukaryota > Viridiplantae > Streptophyta > Magnoliopsida > Solanales > Solanaceae > Nicotiana > Nicotiana otophora. Next base: position 136,706 of record AWOL01S0008670.1, read on the forward strand.
GCACACCTAGTATTTGATAAAATGCTCAAATGAGCTAAGACTATGAATATCTTCCTAATTATGGTCCAATTTTGTTATGTCTCAAAATAGATTGGGATTGCTAGAATTTTTGGAACGTTGTAGTAATTTAAGAAAAGCTCAATTGAGGTATGTTGGCTAAACTTCTATCTTGGAATTGAATTTCATAATGTTACCGTGAGTTACAAAGTATGGGTTGCGTATTAAAATGTTGTGGCTTTGAATCGTATTTCAAATGAAAGCTAGTATGCCAAATTGTGTGAGAAACTTTCAATATTCTTAAGATTCTTAATTGCTCATATGTGTACCTAAAGTCTTGATTGGGAATATTTTATTGTTGATAACCTATAAAGATGGTTGGAAGTAAAATCAGTGAATTGGGGATATAAAGTGTGGCCAACGTGCCAATAGTGAAAGGTATACGTGTGGACAATGGTGCCGATGTAATGAAATAATATGAGAAAGATTATGAAATGAGCTTTGACTCAACTATTCCAAAATTGACTTCGANCCAATCATTTTACTCCATTTATTGGAAAGAAATCGATTATCTTTAAAGCCTTCATTACTAATGAACTTAAAGTTGTGATTTCCGAAATATTCTACTTGTTGATAATTATGATGATGATCTATGAAAGGGAAGAAATGAAAGTGTGGAATATAAGATATGGCCATTGCACCATGAATAAAGAATCATACGTATGGCCAAGAGAGCCAATGAAATAAGAATGTTGTAAGTGGTTGAAAGTACGGATTAGGTGATATGTGATGTGAAAGTTTATGAGATGTACATATTTGTACTTTTGTTTATATTGTGTTATGAAACCCTATGGACGGTCTATGAAACGCATAGGTATATTGTGTTATGAAACCCTATGGACGGTCTATGAAACGCATAGGTATATTGTGTTATGAAACCCTATGGACGGTCTATGAAACGCATAGGTATATTGTGTTATGAAACCCTATGGACGGTCTATGAAACGCATAGGTATATTGTGTTATGAAACCCTATGGACGGTCTATGAAACGCATAGGTATATTGTGTTATGAAACCCTATGGACGGTCTATGAAACGCATAGGTATATTGTGTTATGAAACCCTATGGACGGTCTATGAAACGCATAGGTATATTGTGTTATGAAACCCTATGGACGGTCTATGAAACGCATAGGTATATTGTGTTATGAAACCCTATGGACGGTCTATGAAACGCATAGGTATATTGTGTTATGAAACCCTATGGACGGTCTATGAAACGCATAGGTATATTGTGTTATGAAACCCTATGGACGGTCTATGAAACGCATAGGTATATTGTGTTATGAAACCCTATGGACGGTCTATGAAACGCATAGGTATATTGTGTTATGAAACCCTATGGACGGTCTATGAAACGCATAGGTATATTGTGTTATGAAACCCTATGGACGGTCTATGAAACGCATAGGTATATTGTGTTATGAAACCCTATGGACGGTCTATGAAACGCATAGGTATATTGTGTTATGAAACCCTATGGACGGTCTATGAAACGCATAGGTATATTGTGTTATGAAACCCTATGGACGGTCTATGAAACGCATAGGTATATTGTGTTATGAAACCCTATGGACGGTCTATGAAACGCATAGGTATATTGTGTTATGAAACCCTATGGACGGTCTATGAAACGCATAGGTATATTGTGTTATGAAACCCTATGGACGGTCTATGAAACGCATAGGTATATTGTGTTATGAAACCCTATGGACGGTCTATGAAACGCATAGGTATATTGTGTTATGAAACCCTATGGACGGTCTATGAAACGCATAGGTATATTGTGTTATGAAACCCTATGGACGGTCTATGAAACGCATAGGTATATTGTGTTATGAAACCCTATGGACGGTCTATGAAACGCATAGGTATATTGTGTTATGAAACCCTATGGACGGTCTATGAAACGCATAGGTATATTGTGTTATGAAACCCTATGGACGGTCTATGAAACGCATAGGTATATTGTGTTATGAAACCCTATGGACGGTCTATGAAACGCATAGGTATATTGTGTTATGAAACCCTATGGACGGTCTATGAAACGCATAGGTATATTGTGTTATGAAACCCTATGGACGGTCTATGAAACGCATAGGTATATTGTGTTATGAAACCCTATGGATGGTCTATGAAATGCATAGGTACATTGTGTTATGAAATCTTGTGGACGATCTATGAAATGCATAGGTACATTGTGTTATGAAATCCACTGTGATACGAAATCTTGTGGACGGTCTATGAAACACATAGGTGCATTGTGTATAAGAGGTATGGATGTACGGTAGGAATAAACACTGTGGACGGTCTATGAAACGCATAAGTGTATAATATGATATGTGAACACTAAGGACGGTCTAATGAGACACATTATTAATGCAGACAATATGTGCCCTTTTTGTTGTCCTTGTTTGTACAGGTTGTTCAATTACATTATATTATGTGTTCCACGTATAGATCATATGGCCATTCTATTTTAAAAGAGAATTTCTAGCTATACATACTAGTGCTATTCGACAATACTAACGTCCCTTTTCCCGGGGGCGCTGCATCTTTAATGGATGCAGGTGGTTCTACAGCAGGTGGCATTGATCAGTGATAGCAGTACACTCCTTTCAGCCGATTTGGTGAGCCCCACTTCATTTCGGGGTCATGTATCTTTTGTTTCTCATGTACTTTGTGGTTGAGGTATAGCCGGGGTCTTGTTGCCGGCATTCCCATATTACTCTTCAGTTGTACTTAGAGGCTCCGTAGACAGGTTGTGGGTGGTATTTGAATTTGGGAATTGGATTAGAACTGTTGGTATTTGGCAACATGTTTTTCATAAAATCCATAAACTTGTACTATTTTGAAAATATTGAATGATGCTGTTAATAGAAATGAAATGGAAGCGGTTAATGAAATCTCTTCAGTATTTGATTAACGGAGTACATCTCCTCTTTATTCACGGATGAATCTGGGTAGAATGAAATATAACAGGCTTGCTCAGTCGGGTTCACTCGGTTGAGAGCCGGTCGCGCTCCTCGGTTTTGGGGCGTGACACCATGGGTCCAAAAGATAAGTTGCAAGTCAAGTAAACCATGCCCTTGGCGATTGTTTCTACCTATAAAGGGCACGTCTTAGCCTGCACACATGGTGTGGATAATCTGGATGTTTGAAGCCTTTGGGTTGAAACATATAAACAACTTCATTTAGTTCACCGTGCAAAAAGGCATTAGAGATATCCAATTGAAGCATACACCAATTATTAAGAAGAGCCAAAGATAGCACTAGACGGATAGTGCTTATTTTGATCACAGGGGCAAAGGTATTTGTATAACCTAAATCGGGTTATTGAGAGAAGCCTTGCACAACCAAACAAGCTTTGAAGTGGTCGATAGAACCATTAGCGCCACACTCGATCCGATATACCCATTTATTTTCTACAATATTCACATTAGGAGGTGGTGGAAGTAATATCCATGTATGGTTTTGTATGAGAGAATTAAACTCTTCGCTCATTGTACTAAGCCACCTAGGGTCATTTGCTACTTGTGTGAAGGATGTTAGTTCAGAAGGTGGACTAGAAAGAGAGAGAGTAAGAGAAGGTAGAACACGTGGTTTTAGAGACCCTGTCATAGAACGAGTAACCATAACATAGGCCCAAGTATCTTATTGTTTGGAGGCTAACAATTGAGATGAATTTAAATTAGAAGGAGATAAGGATTGAAAAGTTTGAGAGGGAATAGGTGCAAGTACATATGGACAAGAGAGAGCCGTCGAGCAAGGTTGGTTTGAAGTGATGGTCCATCCCATGTGTAAGGAAGACATTTTGCTTTTGGCTTTGAATTGTCAAGCCAACTAAAGGAATAGTAAGGAAGATTTTATGGCATATATTTCTTTGGTTTCACATTGAATATTTGACTCTTGCCAAACTCATGATATCATTGATGACATCAATGAAGCACTAAACACTATAAATAGGTGTCTTGCTCTCATTGTAACACACACCAACAAAGAGAGAAAGAAAGAGTGAGATTTCACAGACAAAGTATAAAAAAATAGTCTGTGAGGAAAATAGAGAGTGAGCGATATTGTAGTAAGGTGAGAATATCAAAAGTTGGTTATTTCTTTCGAGTGTTGTAGTGGTCTTTGGAGTATTTTACTCGGACCTACAAAGTATAAAATTCCTTGTTATAGTGATATCAGTTGCTCCTCTCAGAGCCGTGGTTTTTCCCTTATTCAAAAGGGTTTTCTACGTAAAAATCTTGGTGTCGTTGTCACTCTTTTATTCTTGTTAATTACCGTATCTCGGTGCTACATTATTATTCCGCTTTTATTACTGTGAATATTATTTCTGTAGGGGGTCTATTCCCAACAACTGGTATCAGAGCACAGGTTCTGCTCGTTCACAGAAATACTATTCACTGTCGGTAGTACTATACTCAGTGAAAAATAAAAATGTCCAGAGTAAAGTACGAGGTAGCAAAATTTAATGGAGATAGCGGTTTCTCAACATGGCATAGAAGGATGAGAGATCTGCTCATCCAACATGGATTACACAAGGTACTAGATATTGATGCCAAAATGCCTGATACCATGAAAGCTGAGGATTGGGCTGACTTGGATGAAAAGGCTGCTAGTGCAATCAGGTTGCACTTATCAGATGAAGTGGTAAATAACATCATTGATGAAGACATTGCACGTGGCATTTGGGCAAGGTTGGAAAGCCTATACATGTCCAAAATGCTAACAAATAAATTGTATCTGAAGAAGCAGCTATACGCCCTACACATGGGTGAAGGTACGAATTTTTTGTCATATTTAATGTGTTTAATGGACTAATCACACAGCTCGCCATTCTCAGAGTGAAAATCGAGGAAGAAGATAAAGCCATCTTGTTGTTGAACTCGTTGCCATCTTCGTACGATAATCTGGCAACAACCATCCTGCACGGTAAGACTACCATTGAGTTGAAAGATGTCACATCGGCTCTTTTACTCAATGAGAAGATGAGAAAGAAGCCTGAAAATCAAGGACATGCTCTCATCACAGAAGGTAGATGCAGGAATCATCAAAGGAGTTCGAGCAACTATGGTAGATCCGGAGCTCGTGGGTAGTCTAAGAACCGATCCAAATCAAGAGCTAGAAATTGCTATAATTGTGATCAACCAGGTCACTTCAAAAGATATTGCCCAAATCCAACGAAGGACAAAGGTGAAACTAGTGGCCAGAAGAATGACGACAACACAACCGCCATGGTGCAAAACAATGATAATGTTGTCCTCTATATAAACGAGGAAGAGGAATGCATGCACTTATCAGGTCCAGAGTCGAAATTGGTGGTTGATACAGCAACATCTTACCATGCCACACTGGTAAGAGATCTTTTTTGCAAATATGTACCAGGTGATTTCGGCCTTGTGAGAATGGGTAACACAAGTTACTCAAAGATTGCGGGGATTGGTGACATTTGTATCAAGACAAATGTCGGATGCACATTGGTTCTAAAGGACATGCGACATGTACCTGTTTTGTGGATGAACTTGATCTCTGGAATTTCTTTAGACCGAGATGGATACGAGAACTATTTTGCAAATCAAAAGTGGAGACTCACCAAGGGATCATTAGTGATTGCAAAGGGAGTTGCTCGTGGCACGTTGTACAGGACAAATGCAGAAATATATGGGTGAATTGAACGCGGCACAAGATGAGATTTCTTTAGATTTGTGGCACAAAAGGATGGGTCATATGAGCGAGAAGGGATTGCAGATTCTTTCCAAGAAACCACTCATTTCTTATGCCAAAGGTACAACGGTAAAACCCTGTGACTACTGTTTATTTGGTAAGCAACATAGAGTCTCATTTCAGACATCATCTGAAAGAAAATTGAATATACTTAATTTGGTATATTCTGATGTTTGTGGTCCAATGGAAATTGAATCGATGGGCGGTAACAAATATTTTGTTACTTTTATTGATGATGCTTCCCGAAAATTATGGGTTTATATTTTGAAAACCAAAGATCAGGTGTTTCAAATTTTCTAGAAGTTTTATGCTATGGTGGAAAGAGAGACAAGCCAAAAGTTAAAGCGTCTCCGAAGTGACAATGGAGGTGAGTACACTTCAAGGGAGTTTGAAGAGTACTGTTCGAACCATGGGATCAGACATAAAAAGACAGTTCCCGAAACCCCATAACACAATGGTGTAGCCGAAAGAATGAACCGCACCATTGTGGAGAAGGTGAGAAGCATGCTCAAAATGGCTAAACTGCCTAAGTCATTCTGGGGTGAAGCAGTTCAGACAGCATGTTACCTGATCAATAGGAGTCCATCAGTTCCGTTGGCATTTGACATCCCAGAGAGAGTTTGGACCAACAAGGAGGTGTCCTACTCGCATGTGAAGGTGTTCGGTTCCAAAGCTTTTGCACATGTACCAAAGGAGCATAGAACAAAGCTGGATGATAAATATGTTCCTTGCATATTCATCAGATATGGAGATGAAGAATTCGGATACAGATTGTGGGATCCCGTAAAGAAGAAGGCCATCAGAAGCAGAGATGTAGTCTTCCGAGAAAATAAAGTTGGAACTGCTGATGATATGTCAGAGAAGGCCAAGAATGGTATTATTCCTAACCTTGTTACTATTCCTTCTACTTCTAACAATCCGACAAATGCAGAAAGTACGACCGACGAGGTTGCCGAGCAGGGGGAGCAACCTGGTGAGGTTATTGAGCAGGGGGAGCAACTTGATAATGATGTCGATCAAGTGGATCACCCCACTCTGTGAGAAGAACAATCTCAACCTCTGAGGAGATCAGAAAGGCCAAGGGTAGGGTCATGCATGTACCCTTCCACGGAGTATGTCCTCATCAGTGATGAGGGGGAACCAGAAAATCTTAAGGAGGTGATGTCCTATCCAGAAAAGAACCAGTGGATGAAAGCCATGCAAGAGGAGATGGAATCTTTGTAGAAAAATGGCATGTACAAGCTGGTTGAACTTCCAAAGGGTAAAAGACCACTCAAATGTAAGTGGGTCTTTAAACTAAAGAAAGATGGAAATGGCAAGCTGGTCAGATACAAAGCGCGATTGGTGGTAAAAGGCTTCGAGCAGAAGAAAGGTATTGATTTTGACAAAATTTTCTCACCTGTTGTCAAAATGACTTCTATTCGAACAATCTTGAGCTTAGCAGCTAACGTAGATCTTGAAGTGGAGAAGTTGGACGTGAAAACTGTATTTCTTCACGGAGATTTGGAAGAGGAGATCTATATGGAGCAGCCAGAATGATTTGAAGTAGCTGAAAGGTAACACAGGTGTGTAAACTGAATAAGAGTCTTTATGGGTTAAAGCAGGCACCAAAGCAGTGGTACAAGAAGTTTGACTCATTTATGAAAAGTCAAACTTACACAAAGACATATTCTGATCCATGTGTATACTTCAAAAGATTTTCTAAAAATAACTTTATTATATTGTTGTTGTATGTGGATGACATGTTAATTGTAGGAAAAGACAAGGGGCTGATCGCAAAGTTGAAGGGAGATTTATCCAAGTCATTTGATATGAAGGACTTGGTCCCAGCACGACAAATTATGGGTATGAAGATAGTTCGAGAGCGAGCAAGCAGAAAGTTGCGACTGTCTAAGGAGAAGTACATTGAACGTGTACTGGAACGCTTCAACATGAAGAATGCTAAGCCAGTCAGCACACCTCTTGCTAGTCATCTAAAGTTGAGCAAGAAAATGTGTCCTACAAGTCTAGAGGAGAAAGGGAACATGGATAGAGTTCCTTATTCTTCAGCAGTCAGAAGCTTGATGTATGCAATGGTATGTACCAGATCTGATATTGCTCATGTTGTTGGTGTTGTTAGCATATTCCTTGAAAATCCTGGAAAGGAACATTGGGAAGCAGTCAAGTGGATACTCAGGTACCTGAGAGGTACCACGAGATATTGTTTGTGCTTTGGAGGATCTGATCCAATCTTTAAGGACTATACAGATGTTGATATGGCAGGTGACATTGATAATAGAAAATCCAGTACTAGATATTTGTTTACATTTTCAGGGGGAGCTATATCATGGCAGTCAAGGTTGCAGAAGTGCGTCGAACTCTCTACAACTGAAGCGAAGTATATTGCTGCTATTGAAGCTGGTAAGGAGATGATGTGGTTGAAACGATTCCTTCAAGAGCTTGGCTTGCATCAGAAGGAGTATGTCGTCTATTGTGACAGTCAAAGTGCAATAGACCTTAGTAAGAACTCCATGTACCACGCAAGGACCAAACACATCGATGTGAGATATCACTGGATTCGAGAAATGGTAGAGAATGAATCTCTAAAAGTCTTGAAGATTTCTACAAGTGAGAATCCCGCAGATATGCTGACCAAGGTGGTACCAAGAGACAAGTTCGAATTGTGCAAAGAAATTGTCGGCATGAACTCTATATGAAAAAATGGAGTTACCTCCTTCAGGTGGATAGGACTGGAGGGAGAGATTTGATGGGTCCATCCCATGTGTAAGGAAGGCATCTTCCTTTTGGCTTTGAATTGTCAAGCCAACTAAAGGAATAGTAAGGAAAATTTTATGGCAAATATTTCTTTGGTTTCACATTGAATATTTGACTCTTGCCAAACTCATGATATCATTGATGACATCAATGAAGCAATTTTAAATACTATAAATAGGTGTCTTGCTCTTATTGTAATACACACCAACAAAGAGAGAAAGAAAGAGTGAGGTTTCACAGACAAGGTATAAGAAAATAGTCTGTGAGGAAAATAGAGAGTGAGAGATATTGTAGTAAAGTGAGAATATCAAAAGAGGGTTATTTCTTTTGAGTGTTGTAGTGGTCTTTGGAGTATTTTACTTGGACCTACAAATTGTAAAATTCCTTGCTATAGTGATATCAGTTGCTCGTGTCAGGGCCGTGGTTTTTCCCTTATTCAAAAAGGTTTTCCACGTAAAAATCTTGGTGTCGTTGTCACTTTTTTATTCTTGTTAATTACCGTATCTCGGTGCTACATTATTATTCCGCTTTTATTATTGCGAATATTATTTCTGTAGGGGTTTATTCCCAAAATAAAATCGATTGCATAGAGCTAGAAGTATGCATTACTGGATGCGGAGTGGACTGAGTTGTTGTAGAAATAGGTTGTTGATTTTGTGGAGATATGGAAAGAGATGAGATAGAAGTGCGCACAATATGCATAGGAGGTTGAGCCAACTGATCATTAGTTGAACGTGAGTAAGAAAGAGTCCCAGAAGAAGTTATAGACTATGTTTTGAGGAGTTAAAGAGATAGAGGAGGAAGAAAGTATCTGATGTGGAAACAAAATCAAAATTGGAGAAAACAGTTGATGAAGTACACGTTTTATGCAAATTAATTGGAGAAAAACTAGGAGAAGGTGGTGTGGATTTTTGTGAGGAAGGAAAATTAAGATTTGAAATTATATTAGGCTATACTGGAAACATAGAAGTATAGGGAACGATGATTCTATAAATGTATATGACGTGAAATAATTATCCGATTAGTAGATGGATTCAAACATTTGAACCCCTTGTCTTGAGGAGATACTCCAAGAAATAAGCATGGTAGTGAACGGGGCTGAAACTTATAAGCAAACAAATGTCCAACATAAGGATAGCATAAACATCCAAATACCTTAATTAAATTATAATCTAGTGGTTTACCATATAACTTTTTATAAGGAGAAACAAAATTAAGAACGGGAAGAGGAGTGATATTAATTAAATGAATCCCAAAGAGAGCGGCATCCGTCCAAAAAGAAAAAGACATTGAAGCTTGAAAGAGAAGACATCGTATCATATTATTAACACGTCGATGCTTTCTTTCTGCATGACCATTATGAGGGGAGATATATGGATAAGAGAAGCGATGAATAATTCTATGTTCACTAAAAAATGAGCGAAAATGAGAATTGTTATATTTCTTGCCACCATCAGATTGAAAATAAGCGATAGAAGAATGAAAAAGATGTTTGAGACCATTTTATAGAACTCTTTAAATTTATCAAAAGCCTCTTACTTCTTTCACATTAAATAAATCCAAGAGTATTTGATGTAGTCATCAAGAAATAAAATATAATAACGAAAATCAGAATAAGAACTAAATGGAGCTTGTCACATGTACATCTGAATGAATTAAAAGAAAAGGAGCATTTGCAACATTCTGAGAAGAAGAAAATTGTAACTTAGATTGTTTGCCAAGGTGACAAACATTACAACCATAATTTTTAAAAGACGAATTACAATGAATAAAACCCATACGAACTAAAGCAGCAAGAGAGCGTTATCTTGGATGACCTAAACGCTGGTGCCAAAGGGAGAAAGACGAGACAACACTTGAAAAAGCAACATGAGAGGAGTGACTAGAGATATTGGCGAAAAGAGAGCCATTATTCTCAGAGTAGAGTAACACTTGCTTGGTTTTCTTGTCCTTGATAAAAAAATCAGAGTTAGGAAACTCAATGAGACAATTATTATCAGCACACAAACGGTGAACAGACATTAGGTTCTTCTTTGTAATATGGCCAATTTTTTATGACATTTGTCATGACATAATATTCATTATAATAAATTTGTGGTTCATGACATTTGCCATGACATAATATCCATTATAACAAATTTGTGAATCATGACATTTGCCATGACATAATATCCATTATTAGGCTAAGAATTTCTTGCTATAAATAGAGGAGTTTCCCCTCATTTGTAGATACACCAACAAGACTTGTCTTCAATTCTTGTTTCTTCCTTTCTTCCTTTATTAAGAGTATTTTGTATGAGAGTTAGTGTTGGGAAGCACTTGTGTGAATCCTTTCTTTGGAGTGACCTTGTGAGGTTATTCTCTTAGGGTATTTGGGATTAATTAGAGTGTTTACTCTAAATTTGTACTCTCTTTTGTACTCTTATTGTTATAGTAAATTGCTCATCTCCGCTTGTGGACGTAGGTCATTTTGACCGAACCACGTTAAATTTGTGTCTTCTTTATCTACTTTAATTGTCGTTGTTATCAACTCCCATTGTCTTTGTTATTGCCATTATACCGTTGTTTGGCTATTTCCGCACTACCCCGGTTCCCGATCCTAACAAGAAGGAACATATACAATATTTTTTAATTGAAGAGGCTTCGAAGATTTAATAATAGATGAAGATCCGGTAGATAAAATGGGAAAAAGATTACCATTTCCAAACATCACTTGTGACGAACCAGTGTAAGTAGAGGGAGAGGATAAAAGAGATTGATCGTTTGTCATATGCGCAGAAGCACTAGAATCAGGATACCATACATATGGTTGGACCTCCTCCAAATTCATAGCAACAAATGATTTTGGTAGTAAATTAGGAACATAAGAATGATTAAAACAATTCCTACATTCTAGAGCAATGTGACTAAAGTGAAAACAAATTTGACACTGTTTAGTAGATGTGAAACGAAATCGTCCAAGAACTCCATCACCTGGAGAGGCAGGACAAAATTTTTTGAAAACAAGCCCATTGATTTGAGAAATTAGAGCAAGGAGAGTATTGACCTCGGCCCCTGCCTTTGTTCAACTTACCACGACTACGTCCATTGTGTGATCCTTTTGGATATTGATTAGCATGTGATTAAGTGGAATAATGAGGTTGAGAAACTGGTTGTGCCGAAGAGGAAGCAATTAAGGCACTGTGAGAAGTGGAGTTGTCAATGTTTGCTGCATTGATATGTGCTTCTTCAGTGAGAAGTAATGGACGCAATGCTAGAAAAGAGGGAAGTGTTCCTATAGCATTCAATCTAAAGACAAAGGTATGACAGGAAGGTGGCAATCCTTGCAATGCTTGGGCCACTAAATCGTCTTTGGAAACTGATTTGCCAACTGCTCCAAGTGAACAAGCAAGAGAGTGCAGTTGTTGGAGATAACCTCCATGGAAAGCGAGCCTTTGTTAAAATTCTGAAATTTTGATTTTCAGATGAATTGATGAAGGTGAAACTTGATCAAGGTAGAGGGAAGCAAGAACATCCCATGCCTCTTTGGATGTTTCACAAGCGTAGTTAAGAAGGGAATCAAGAACTGGAGGTGAGAGGGTGGCATTGATCCAACTGAGAGTTATAGTATCACATTGAATCCACCAGCGATTTTCATCATGGGTTGATGGTGGACATGGAATAGAGCCGTCAACCAATGGAAGAAGGTTGTGTCTTTTTAGAACAGTGAAAAAATCTTTTTCCATGTAAGGTAATTAAGATATGTTAATTCAATGGGTACAAAACCTTTAATATTTGAAATAGTTGGAGGAGGTTCGGAAGACCCAAGGAGGACTGAGAGGAACTGATTTGATTTGGAGAAGAAGTTTTGAGTGGAAGAAGAAGTTTGGGAAGCCATTGGTACTCTTGATACCAAGTTGAAGTTTAGAACGTATAACTACAAAGCGAGTAAGTTACAAAGGCCTGAGTAAGTTACAAAGGCCAGAACGAAGTCTTATTTATACAAAATACAAAAGATAAACTGACGAATAAATATAAAACTAACTACAACGTGTGTATATATCCTTGTTAGTCTCATAGACTCAAAGCCGTAGTTGTAGTAAATTTCCTTGGCCTGTGAACCAACTGATGTGATGATCACGCTAAATGCATGAGAGGGATGGCTCTCGTTCACACCTCTCAAGTCGTGCCAAGAGGAAAACTCTCTTGTTTCATCACTCTTCAACACATGCAATTTCAGCATTAAACAATTTTTGGGCCACAAATCAAACAAGCTGTTGAGAAAATCTATTTACTTTACCAACGATAAAAATATTTTTGGCAACAAGATTGGGATGTTTGCTAACAAGAAAAAACTCATTGTCTAAAGTTTTACTATATACCAATAGTAAAATTAAGTTATTGCCATTTATTGAAATAAACCAATGTTATAGTTGTTAGATTATTTAGTATTGACGGGTTAGCTTTTAAGAGGAGGAAACTTAGAGCCCATTTGGATTGATTTATTTAAGTGCTTTTAGGCCAAAATAGCTTTTAAGTCATTTTGTAGTGTCTGAATAAAGTAAAAAAGTACTTTTAAACACTTATTTTTAAGCTAAAATGACAAAAATAAGCCAAAAGTCAAAAACTAAAATTCCTAACTTATGACTTTTATGGCTTAAAAGTTACTTACAACAAGCCCATCCAAACTTGCTCTTATTTCTCGTTGGAAAAATAAAGAAAGAAAGAAGTGCTTATAAACAATCCTTTGTCTTATATGGTTTAAATATTTTGAGGGATGTTTTGAAGGGAAACTAGAATTTGGCTATATTATTTATAGTTAAGATTGGGCCTTGGGGGCAATTAAGTAGTCCGAAATTAATATTTTCAGTCACCTATTATTTTTATTATTTAATAAAAAAAATAATTATTAAAATATTTTTAACAGTTTTATTTCAAATTGAAAAGGTGACTACTGATTTTTAAAAGGTGCATGTTGGCCAGGGTGATTCTAACAGACAGCTAAAGGGTTTATAAATGCCCCTTGCCTCTCCAAAATAAAGCACAACACAAAAAGTTCTCTTACTACTATTTACAATTCACAGAGTTCATTCTAGTGTAAATTCGAGTTAATTGGTGGTACTCGAATTTCATAGGCTTTATAGAATTTTGGAGGAATTCTGGCATAATCCCTCCCGTAACAATAGTGGGAGGCTTAAATTCCTCAAAAACAATGGCTATACTATCAAAGTTTGATTATTTCGTCTCCATAGTAATATTTTTCTAACAATTAAAGATTTGTTGCTACTTGTATATTTAGTTTGGTAAATATCACTTTCTTGAACGGAGTTGATAAGTGAAGATGATCGATGTAGAAGTAGATAATTAATAATACTACTAGTTTGAAGATGGGAAGCACCTGAGATGGAGTAGTGTGGATTGCAACGCCGTTGACGATGTGTTTGAAGCTGTAAAGCTTGTGATAGCTCCCTGTCTCCAAATTACTTTGTAGAAACTCATCATGGGATTTTGTCAACTCATTTGCATATGCTTCACTAAATGTAAAAAATAATCCTCACTTATGACTCTTATGCAATTTTACTTGTCACATCAATTACACCATTAATAAAGTATATCTAGGTGACACTAATACGAAGGGATTTGGGACACAATACTGGTAGTTTACTTGTGTCACGTAATTTAAGTCTATCGCCTAAATAAATTACGCATCTCATATTTTAAAAAAAAACTAATTAAAAATAAGAATGAGTACTTTCATCGAACGTTAGGCATAAACACTATTTTTTGAATTCATATAAGTAGCAAGCAATGTCTTTTTGGGCCAATAAATTGTGTAAAACTCATACACACCTCAAGCAATCAACTTGAAAAGGGTATTTAAATTTTGTTAATACCTGTTTGGATCAAGCTTGTTTCCTTTTTCTGAAGATGTTTTAATCTGATGAAATGCGCCAGGATCACCCTCCATTAGAACCAAATATATTTTTCTATCTTCTCCATTGCATGAAACAAGAATTACAAATATAAGAAGGAAGTTTTTGAGGACATAATTCATTACTAGCACCAATATGAGAAGGCAAAAAACTAGTTCAAGTGAAGTTTAATAAAAAGCAACTTCACTAAGCATGAAACAGCAAGTTTTAGGAATCACACACGTTTTTTTCATGAACAAAGTCAAGCCTTCGAAGAGCAAAATCTGCTATTTTTAACCGTTACTTTTTTCTCTTTTTTTTTTTTCCTTCCATTTTTTGTCTTGTTTCACCACTGCAAAAAAAAAAACGGAACAATTATGGCGTTTTTATTACGGCGACTATTAAGAACCGCCACAATAATCACTGTACCACTCCAGTGCTATAGTCGCCAGATTGTGCATTCGTAAAGCGGCGGTTTACCATATAATTATGGCGTTTCGAACCGATGCTATCTTTATTTTTAATTTTTAACATAATTTTTAGGTTTAGTTGGAAAATGCATACTCACAAATCAGAACTCCTCGTTCACTTCCCTCTCCGTGCAGCGCTTTGTCAGACCGTCATAGCCGGCGATTCTCTCTTCTCTTCTCTCATCTCCCAGTTTATCCTTTATCTCCTATTCTCTCCTTTCGTACTCCTCTTCTCGCTGAGGCCCTTGATTCGAAATACGGAAAGGAATGGCGAAGCTTCTGGTCTACGATGAAGCTCTCATGGAATTCGCAAACCTCCGTCGCAGCTTTAATGATCTCAACTCTCAACTTCAAACAAAGTTCAGGCAGGTCCTTTCAGTTTTTATCTCCTTTTCTCTATATATTGATTGATGTGGATCTAGGGTTTCATTCTTAGTTTGATTTGCTCTGTCAATATAACTGTTAGATACTTAAATTTGTGCTTAGCTTCCATTTTTATTTTTTTTAATGTATCTTAAGGCACGATTTGATTTGTGGTCGAGACTTGATTGACTGAAGAAAGAGTTGCGTGTGGAGTAAAGTTCTTATGGCTGTTTTCTGATCTTATTCTCCAGAAATTGATTTTGAAAAATCAACGCATCTGTGGGCAGGGATGCTCAAGTGGTGGATGGTATTTGGTGCAGACACTAAGGTAGAATTTTGAAAATGCTAGTGAAAATTTATTTTGGAAAAAGCAATAATCTAGTGTCCTTAGGTAGTATTTTGGATCCTAATTTCCTTGGGAGACATTCTATTAGTCCATCATCTTCCAAGTTGTTGCTTTTGCATTCATTTTGTTTCAGTGAGATTTATTTTTTTTACCCAATGGATCTACAGGTTATACAGGAGCATACAACATCTGAACAATTGATAAGAAGGTAATCTTTTGCTCTTATATCTCTTACTTTACTTTCCCCTATTCTTTTAGAGCAGTAGGACATAGTCTAGTTGATAGAAATATAAGCAAGTTTTAGTAAATTGATCACATTTAAATAGTCAATATGACTACAATTTTGAAAATGGTATCTTATTTGAGAAAAAAAGACAAAAAATACTTAGCAAATGGTTATCCGATGTAATTAGTTTTCTAATGCCGATACTGAAAATCCTTGTAAAAGAAAGACTCTACTCCATAGATGAGAAAGAGCACATTGAAGCACAACTATTCTGAAAGCAAGGGGTGATATGATGGCAAAACTATTAAATTAAGTGTGATTTACATGTCCTTAGAGTGATAGGTCCAATTGTTATTTCCACTGGTCTTTGATGATTTCGGAGAAACTACAAAAGGGATTTATGTTTGTCTTATCGAGTTTATATTAATCACCAACTTAAACTGGATCAATCATGGTGCAGGAATGAAGAACTTCAACAAATGAGCTAGAAAATTCATCCAATGCCTCCAAACTGTTGATGGTAAGAATTTTCTTTGGGTACTTGCTTTTGTCTCAACTAGCTCAAGACATTGCTATGTCTCTTGTTGCTCTCTGTTTTTATTGTGATAATTCGTTGAGTTTCTTTGCTTGCTTGAAGCTTTTAATCGCTGTTTAGTACTTGTGTTGTATGTATATCACTCATGTTGGTTCTAAATTTAGGCTACTGCAAAGATTGTTTTAACACTTTGTAGATACAAAGTCAGAGTAACATTTGTCATTATCAAAAAAAAGTCATAGTAGCATTTATGATACTGGGTAATGAACTTAATAGATTTTAATTCCATTATTTGGCTTACCATCCTTCAGCATTACAAAAATGAAACTTAAGGTATTTGCTGTAGTTTGCTAATTGTTGATTATTTTAGTTAGTTCATATACTTACGCATGCTATTGTCACTCTCTCAAATTCTATTTGTTTTACGGATGTCTATGTGGTATCATGTCCCAATGTAATATGCAAAGAAGTTTTTGTTTGTTGACATTAGATCGTACCCCATGGAAAAGCTATATATATGTATATCCTTACTAATTTTTCCCTAGTTGTTCTGTTGTTCAAAGTTGGAGGACACACCAGAAATTTTACCTGCTTTTCATGTCAGTATCATCTACTAATATATAATACTTACATCCTATTGACTTTGTAAGAATGGAGAGGCAAGAAATACGGTGGATGTAAAAGCCCGGATTGTTGAAGAGCCTAATAGCAAATCTAAGATATGGAAGCTCACTGAAGTTACTGAATCATCACAGTGCCGATCCTTGAAGCTTCCTGAGAACCTCAGAGTGACTAAGGTATAAACTCCATGTTTCTTGATTCACGAGATATTTAATTGGATCATTTTTTTTTCCATTGAACATACGCATAACAGATAACAGATAATTCATGAATAAAATCTGATGCACATTTAGTCAGGGCTTGTCCCTTCAGGTTTAAAAGTTGCCTTTGTGCAATGACATTATCAAGGTGCGTACAAGACAACATGATATCAACAAATAAAATTATTAGGTTAATTGAGTGGAAATGAACCATAGGACAACATGCCAGGGGAAGGGATATTGATTTTGCGCCATCTCTTTTACCCTTTCTTGGTCACTAAATGTGATTCTATTCAAGTGCAATGGAAGTCCATCAAGGTCATCAATCACAATGTCACGGAGGTCTAAAGCCTTCTGAGCAAAGTCTTTAAACCTTGTCGTCAATCACAATAAGCTATATGGTGTCTTGTTTTATAACAGTAAAAAGTTAACAAGTCAATGATCCTGCTGTCACTTTAGCACTCCCATTCAGTAAACCGATATTCTTTGCATTAAACTGCTTTCTTGGTCGATTAGTTAAGGAATCTGTGTTGTATGACTATAGATAAACTAGCATAATCATACTCTTCAAAGAAAATTATATTAGCATATATTCAGTTTGTAAATTTTTGTGTACGAAATCATTTCCTGTTTGACAAACATGGTAAAAAGTATGATAGTTAGATATGACTACGGCACTTGCTTTTGGATACTTGTAAGGTAAACTAAGACAAGTCGATATACTACAACTTCCGCTGGTCAACATATACATGGTATAATCTCGAATGTCTCATGCACGATTGATATTATATGTTGGCATAGAAAAAGAAAAAGGAAATAAGGGCAGGGAATGTTGGAAGGGTCTTGTATTTCCTTCTTCTTTTACATGTTAATGATGCATTCCACTTTTCTTCTTCTTTCTCTGGATCCTTATCTTGAATGGTTAAAGGAGTTGACTAAAGATTCTGCAGGTTATATCTGCCACCTACAACCTATTCAGCAGTTTAAGAAATGTGAATATATTAGTTTGTACAATGACCCTTTGACATGCTTGCAATTTTGAATATAAAGTTCTATATTTCGTACATCATGATTGAATTTTGATTATTTCTTGCTTATTGCTTCATTTTATTTTGTAGGCACAGAATATAAGAAATATGTTGCATCGCCTAACAAGCCAGAAAGGATCTCCAAATGGAAGTAACACTGCTCCACAGATTCATGCAAGTGCTCGTTCAACATAATTTCTAGGATTTATTGTAGTTATTTTCCTTGTATTGAATGAGTGTAAAATACTACTTGAAATTTTAATACATTTTATGATGTATTTCTGGAATACTTAAATTTTTATATAGGCAGAATAGCCTTGGAGCCCTTGTACTTGTCCAGTTTTGTCATGCCGGTGTTCGTACTTACAAGTTTGCCAACCAAACTCCTCTATCCTTAAAATTGAGCATTTTAAACCTCGCTCATCCTATGTGGCATTTTTTACTGAAGTGCGTGTGCTACACTCGTTTAAGGAGCGTGATGCCTATTAAAAAGGCACCAAGAGCCAGTTTTTTGGCTGTCATCTTCTTCCCGATTGTTCATCCTCAACTGTTGAACAAAAGTGAGCTTTTCTTCTTTGCTTTTCTCTCTCCAACATTTCTGTCCAATTCTTTTTTTCTCTCTTCAACATTTTCTGTCCAATTCTTTCTCCCCTCCCCTATCTTCTTTGTTTGTTTTTTCCCTCGAATCTGAAACTTTATCATGAATTTAGAATCCTTTGGCTAGTAATTCAGATCTCTTTTAAAATTCAATTATATGTTCTTTTTGTAGAAGGGAAACACATCAAATTAACAAAATACCAACAAACCAAAAAAAGGGTCAACCGAAAAATCCTCAAAAATCACCACACCTCAAAATTAACCCATAAAGGATTTTGAAGCACAAATTATACATCTTTTACAAATTAATTCTTTAAAAAGATTAGAGCTTTTTGAGAAAATTTAACCTCAAATTTCAAAAATCAAGCAAGGCAAGACTTGTTAAAACTGACTTTAGCATTTCGTCGAACACCTGGTGTCTGCAACTCTGCAGATTTTGATTTTTGAATTGTTGTGACGATTGGTTCATCGTAGTTGTTGTTTGATTGTTTGGCATCAATCACTTGGTCAGTTGGAGTCAATTGGCATTGGTCTTGTTCAATTTGGACACCTGTAGCTCCATCCTCGACCAACTGGTGTTCGCCGGCCATATTCAGTTGGTTGGAGGAGACTATTCCGACATTGAAATTGTCTGAAACTTGGTGGGTCGATGGTATTTGAAGTGGAGAACAATCTCCACTGCTTGGAATCACTCGATTTGAACCAGAACCGATATGATAAATATTAGTTTTGCCCAGGCGGTTTTTCGCTGCACTACTCGATCCACCATTATTGAAATATGCAACGGCTTGGGAAGAAATGAGAGGGGCGCCTAGGTAGGGTTTATGCGCAATGGTGAGACGCATCTTTTGGGACTGGTTCGATGGCTTTTCACCACCGGACGACGGCACAGTGGCCATTCCGCCATTGTTGTGTTACTGTTCACAACAGTCACACCATTTGAGGGAGGGGATTAGGGGATTAATGTTTGAATTTTATTTTATTAAAGATTTTAATTATTTTTAATCTATCATGTGACATGGCATCTACACATTGTTATGTTTTGACGTGGCAGCCAACGTGGAGGAGATTGTATTACACGCACTGACATCCTCCTGTCATAAGCATTTATTATACACGATTTGAAGGAGTTTAAGTGTTTAATTGGCAAATTGTTGAGTTTGAGGACCGACATAATAAAGTGGCACAAGTATAAGTGCCATTTAGGCCATTCTGCCTTCTATATATACAATGAATGATTTACTTATTCAATATTTTTTTTATGTTTGTTTCAAAACTATTGTAAACCAATCCATTAGGTAGGGTGTCAAAAGTAGAACAGAATAAATGTGAATGAACAAAAATTATAGCCGACAACAAAAGGGGGATTGTGGCGGTGCAAAACTGCCATATTAATTAGTGTGAATTACGGTAACATATCCAATTCTTGTGGTTATGACTTGCCGTACTAAGTAAAACCGAACCGCCGTTATTTCACTTTCACAATTCTGGTGCTTTTCGAAAAATTGCCGCAATAACTTTTTAACGGACGTAATTATGACGTTGTTGGAAACCGCAATTAGCCTACATAGTGACGGTTCAAAACCGCCGCAATATACATAAAAAACCGCTACAATAACACTTTATTTTTGTAGTGCACATCCACAAATTTGGTGAACCTATAAAGGTGACAAAGGGGCGGGTCGGGTTGAGAAAAATAGTGACCGCCCAGTCACCAATTCGGGTCGGTTACCGAGTTTTACAAATCGGGCTTAATGGGTCCGGACCCATCCGGTAAAAAATTAAACTGGAACGGTTCCGGGCCTAATGGTCCGGGTCGGGTTTATGTTTATGTTTATGTTTATGTTTTTATTATTATTATTTTTTGTATTTTGTATTTTGTATAATTATCGTAATTTATATTAATATAAAGTAAAAATATAAAACAAAAAACAATCTTATAAAAAAAGTTTGAATAAAGGATTAAAAGGCATTAAAATTCTAATATTTGAATATTTCATTAAGAATTTAAGATAATAGAATATAATGAAGATGGGAAAAAATTGCACTTATAATTCTTATTTCAAACTTGCAAATTAAAATTTACATTTAACAACTAAATTAACGAAAAAAGAGTAAATTCAAAGTTTAATTATTAAATATAAATCTAGAACTTCAAAGGTTTTGCATTGCCTTAGTAAGTTCTTCATAATCAATATGAACGTTTTGGCCATTTTCTGGAGTATTAAATCCGGATGGGTGACCATGTGTTAATATATCTCCAAGTTCCTCGTCTTTTGGTTTATCACATCTTCACGTCCCTGATTTCTTCATTCCGATCTAATTCAATCTCTGAAACATACTAAAACTTCCAAAGCATTGCTTCCCAATGAGTGACGGGTGTCTCCTAGCTGTTGTCTTGCTTGACTAAATGCACTCTTTGATGTAACAATTGAAATTGGCACATTCAGCACGTCCCGAGCCATAGCGGAAAGAACAAAAAATTGCTTTTCATTCTCATGTCACCATCCCAACGGTAAAAATTCATTAGTGCGAGGCTCTAATTGCTTTTGCAAGTAGAATTTTTCATCAATGTTCCTGCTACTGGTTTGAGTGGAAGAAAATATAGCCCAAATATTATAACCATCAAGGCCTTCATCTTCATCCATATTAGCAGATGCAGTAGAAGTACTACAATGCATAGTGGGATTAACATTGCCTACATTAATAACAACATCATCAATTATATTTGCATAATAATTATATAATTATTGTAAATAATCATTTAGCTTGTTTATACAACAATATATATCTGGGGTTTTAGTTGGTCCAATCTCCATATAACTATATAAAGCATTGATTAATTGGTGACAATTAGACATCTTTATAGAAGGATTTAAAACAACACCAATTAAGTAAATCAGAGGAATTGAAAAGAAATATTTTTTGGTATTTTTTCAACAACATCCTTAAATTTTTCTTTCTTCTTAAATTTAAAGAGTAGAAAAGAAATTTCAGCTATATGTACTAAAGCCATAGTAACAGTAGGGTAATATGCTCTAGAAAACTTAACAGTAGCTGTATAAAATTTATGTAAAAATTGAACAACATCATTAATGGCCTCCCAAGTATTAGTTGTTAACATATGGTTTGGATCAGTACAATGCGCATTAGCAACTTCAGTTATCGGCAATCTATGTTTGTAGTTGTCACGCCTCAAACTCAGAAAGCGCGACCGGCGCCCAACCGAGTGAACCCGGTCAAGCAAGCCTGTTAGACGCTTTTTACCCAATGCACCCATGATCAAGAGGAGACGTAATTTCGTTAATTAGACAATAGGGAGATCATGTACACAATAATAGATCATTTCATTAGTTACTTCACTTTTAAGTATCAAAATACACATATTCTTATAGTTTGAGTGGAACAAGTGATCAAAATACAACATAATTTGTTTGACTTTTCTAGCACCCATGTACAACTCACATAGTGTCTACGGAGCTTCTAAAAGATACAAAAGAGTGTTATGATAGTGTCGGAAATAAGACCCCGGCTATACCTCGAGACGTGATAATAATATGAACAAAAGATATAATACGTGACCCCGAGATGAAGTGGGGCTCAGTAAGTCTGCTGGGAAGAGGATGTATCACTATCGCTGATCAACACTGCCTGCTATGGAACCACCTGCATCCATTTAAAGATGCAGTGCTCCCGGCAAAAGGAACGTTAGTATTGTCGAATAGTACTAGTATGTAAAACTAAACACCATCTCAATAGAATGAATAATAATACAAGGGGGAACAATCAAGAATTCAATAAGAGCTTCAAATAATACTAAAACATCAAGTTAAGGATCACATAAGTTTTCAAGTCAATTTCCATGTTATTAAGTTGAGTGATTTTTAGTGCCGATATACCATAATTCATAATACCACCATATTCTTATACGGAGTCCGATCACGACCCGATCGGCTAGACCGTCTCATTTGAGACATCAATCATAACCACAATTTCATTATAATTTCCAGTATAGTCACCACCATGTGTGTGGCATGGCGTCCGATCACGGACCGATCGGCTAGGCCATCTCACCTGAGACATTACCTTTTTCAGTCAGTCATCTCACATCATACTTCTTTCATATCCTTTCGATTCATTGGCACTAGTGGCCACAATTATAAAGTAATTCTTGGCACTTGGCCATATTTCATAATTCCAGTTCCCCTTTCCACATTCAAACATCATTATCATTATCAATAACAATAAGGCTTTCCATTCAATACATTAAATTCACATATGAGCAATTTGGGAATCTTAGGCACATAGAGGCTTTTCATACAATTTGGCATAACAACCATTATTTCGATCTTGACTTGAAGTCTTAACATTTTTAACACATATTCCATGTTTTGAACACATTATCAATGATAAGGTGATATGATGAATCATTCACAACATATATTGAGCATATATCCTTCAACACAAGCACATTCGGAATAGCCAATTCTATTATGATCAATTTGGGACTTACACCAATTACATGAACACCGTGAAATTCGATTCTAAGAAGAAGGGGGTTTAGCTAACATACCTCAACTGAGCTTCCTTTAAACTCTAAAATATTTCAGAATTCTTAGCAACTTCGATCTATTTTAGAAATATAACAAGTTGGACCAAAATTAGGAAGATGGTCATGATTTTAGCTCATTTGAGCACATTATCAAATACTAGGTGTGCATTAATGTTCTTAAGGCCCTTTTGTGAAAGCTTCCATCATTCCCTAACCCATTCTCTACCATTTTTAGCTCACAACCTTCCCACATTCCTTGATAACACATGCATGCAAGATAACAACTCCCATACCCAAGAATTATCTTTCTAATTATCCCATTTTTTGTTAAATTTTGAAATTGAGAGCTAGGACATAGATTCTTATCTTTAGGATGAAAACTTTCTTTGTTAATACTCAATGATTGAACAAGAATTGATGGATAATAGGTTGAAGGTTACTCCCCCACACTAAGCACTCTTTCTCACTCTAAAAGTATCAAAAATTTGCTCAAATTTGACTATGGCATATGTTTTATCGAAATAGGGTCGGGTTATAAAAATCCAAAAATGAAGCTCCGGAATAGGGTATGCGGTCGCATATGCGATTGCATAATGCTTATGCGGTCCACAGAATAGGCCGCATAATTGCCCTCCAGAACTGGGCAAATCTGACTCGATTTGCGGTCATTATGCAGCCCGCAGACCTGTTCTACGGTCGCATAATGCGCCGCAGAACCTCCCTCCGAAAAATCTCAAAGCTGGATGTGCGATCAGAGTGCGGCCCGTGAAATAGTTTTGCGGTCGCATAATGGGCTGCGAAAATGACATAAAAAATGACCCAAAAGACCGTCTCACTCTGCGATCATTATGCGGTCCGCAGAGTGATTCTGCGGCCGCATAGTGGGCATAGAAGTACATTTCTTCTGCCCAAATATTTTTCCTTTACTTTTCAGTGCATTGATCAACCCAAAAATATCCGAGCCGCAGCTCGCAAGCTCGACGCGAAGAATTTATACAATCCTCAAACACATAAGCCCAGTTCGGCACCACAAAACATTATTTTTCCTTTGCGAAATCTTACAGGGCCTTACAGTAGCAACATTTTAAAAATAAGTATGTATAATTCCATCTAGTAACAATTTCTTCTGGCATGAATATGAGTTTAAGGTTATGCTCCGTACACTTAGTCTTAAATTTCCTAATTCTAGATTGTCTATTATTTCCTTGAATAACACCCACTTCTCTTCTAACATGAGTAATCTCAGTCGAAAATAAATCAAGGCCACTTTTAACGATTAAAATATAAATATGGTATGCACACCTAACATGAAAAATTTCATATAGTGGTGGTTTCAAATGCAATCTTAATATTGAAATAGCGGCATTATTGTTAGAAGCATTATCAAAAGACATACACAATATCTTTTTATTAAGATTATAAAATTCAACAACTTCGCAAATAGTAGTACTTATAAAAATAGCAGTATGACTTTGATCTTCATCATAGTTAAACGCGATAATATATTTTTGCATACAATAATTATTATCTATCCAATGACATGTAATTGTCAAATAATCATTTCCATTTACAGCATGGCCAATATCAGAAGTTAGAGAAACTCTACAAGGAAGGTGGTCAAACAAATAACGTATGCATGTCTGATATTGTCCATGAAGTCTAAAGATATCAGATCTACAAGTACTTCTAGGGATACCTTTAAATAAGGGATTATAAATACTTTGAATATACATAGTCAGATATGATAAAGAAGCAAAATAAAAAGGTAGACAACCCAAATCAATCATTTTTGCTAACTCCTCACGATCCTTCATTTTATCATATTTCATAAGTCCTCCAGTACTAGAGTTTAAAGTTTTGATTTTCATCTAAATCAAATCCCCATTCTATAGGATGAGTAATTTTCATATGTCTACTAAGTGTTCCAGTCCCCCCTAAACTTTCTCTGGTCTTATGTTTAAATTTTTCTTTACAAAGTTTGCATCTAACTCTATCAGAATTCTCTATTTCGTCAAAATATTTCCAAACTTTACTTCTTTTCCTCCGATTAGTAGTCGGGGCCACAAATGGTCTACTACTACTATCAACTCCAACACCCCTGCTATCAACACCACGACCACCACCCATGCTATCAACTCCAACACTACTAGGTGTAAGTGGTGTCTCATCTTCAATTTCTAATTCATTATCTTCTATACCGAAATCTTTTTGTAATTGTTCATAATCTATATTATTATCAGGTGATGTTTCAGAAACATGTGTAGAGTCATTTAATTACTACTAGATGTTGAAGTAGTACCTCTTTTTCTATTTCTCCGATTACCCTGATTAGCAACCTTATTACACACTCTTTTTGTAACATTAAGCATATTGAAAAATTTTAACTACTAACAAAAATTAAATATGCAAATAAAATAGTAAATAATAGAAAGAGTTGGAGGGAGTGCGCCGAATTTTGCAATAAATTGAACACTATTTTCGCAACTCCAATGTTACCACGAAGAAATGTCAATTGTTCAAAGTTCAAAGTTCAAACTTCAAATAATATAATAAATTAAATTCCAAACAAAATGAGAGTCAAATAGTTTATCGCAATTTAGGTGAAGAATGAGAGAATGACAATTAAGAGTTTGAGTTTGAGAAATGAGAGATGAGTAAATAAACGAAGAAGAGGGGGTGTATATTTATAGTTTTTCAAAGGGCTAAATTAGTAATTACTAAAGGTATTATTTTTAAAAAAATTGCCCAAAAAGGGCTATTCTTGCAAAATATCTGTTGGACAACATTCAAATTGGAAGCTGACCGTTGCCAACAGTCAAATGAATTTAATTTTTTTTTTAAAAAAAACAATAGCCGTTGAACCGGGTCGGTCCGGTTAACCGGTTCAATAGTACTTTTCATTGACCGGGTTTGACCGGTAAAAAAAAATATATACGGACCAACCCCTAACTCCCCAAACCCAGCCCTACCCGGCTCCCTTCCACAGGTCCGGGCCTGTCCGGTTTACTACCGGTCTTGGCCGGTCAGGAACCGGGTCAACCCGGCCCGTTAAACAGGCTTATGAATCTATAATGCAAGAGTAATGTTCACCATGTGAAATTAAAGCACTATCATAGAAGCGCCTAGTACAAGGAACGCAAGAAGTATCATCATCTTACAAAACAACAATTAGAGTGGAAAGAAAAAACCATGCATCCAAATCATAGTTCATATAGGTCCATAGTGGACCTGCTTATCACGTAATCGCATTTGAACTGTATGTTACTCCTATCGTAATGACATTCTTAATTTAATCATTTTCCATTTCTAAAATTTAACATGATAATCGATCCTAACACTATTAGAAATTCACTTAAAATCGTTGGAAACAACCGACCGAATTCGATCGGTAATGACCCTTTTTCGATCGAAAACCAACAGAAGCAAAGCGAACGATATAGGATTAGTTGGTAAAAGGTAACAACAGTCTGCGGTCAATAATACCGACCGCAAACTGTCGAAAATATCGAACCTTTTTTAGTCTAAATTCTAACACTTGACCTAAATTTCGGTCGGTAAATATATATTCTTTTTAAAATACAATTATATTTTTCGACCAATATCGGTCGAAAAGATAAAATAATTTTTCCATGTAAAATAATATAGCTAGCAAAAAATAAAATTATAATTTTCGACCGATGTCGGTCGATATATTAATACATTTTTGGTAAAAGTAAAGATATCGATATCGGTCAATAAATTATAATCTCTGATTTTTTTTATTGTTTACCGATTGCCTTCGGTCAGAGATTAGCATTTTTTAGGATTTTTTTGGACACTTATTGACTGGTTTAGGTTGGTAAATTACAATTTATATTTTTTTAAAGTATATAAAAAACTATGGCAGGTAATACTTGTTTTAAAGCTGCACCACCTGCCAAAAAGAGAAAACAATACCAAAAGAGTAAATTCAGTATCAAAATGCTGCCAATCAACCAAAATAAACATATAAACCAATCTCCAACACGATTGCACCATCCACAACATAATCCGCCAACCAAAACATCCACTACAATAATCAAGCTATATTCAATTTCCAATCAAAACTCCCAATACAATAATATTAAATATTCTCAAATAAACTATAATATTCAACAAGAACATACCAAAACATTAGAACTAAAACAAGTCAATAAAATGTTAGAAATACAAACCCATTATTCAAAGAGTGTTTTGTACTTCATCTCCTCCACTACTTAAAGAACCCTCATCTTCCGCACGGTCAAAAAGATCGCGTAGAGGAGGAGCATCCAGCGATGACTCGCGAGACTGGGACAATAAAAATGGATATCTTCTAATTGAGCTTGAAGACAATAAAATCATTTATCATTATGCCTCTCTCTGGGTTTTTCCGCTTCAAGCTCGGCTGCTAGGTGTACGACCTTCTTCTCCATAGCCTAAAGGGCCTCTGTAACGATCCGGCCGGACGTTTTAAGTATTTTAGCCCCGTTTTCCTATTTATTGCCTCCTCTATGTTATATTGAGGTTAGGTGACTTTCCGGAGTGGTTGGTTTGGCTTCGGTTGAGTTTCGGAGTGAATTGAGATACTTAGTTCTAAAGTTGGAAGCTTTGGTTCAAAGAGTTGACCGGAGTTTGACTTTTATGTAGACGACTCCAAAATGGAGTTTTGATGGTTCCGATAGCTTTGTATGGTGATTTTGAACTTAGGCGTATGTCCGGATATTGATTTGGAGGTCCGTAGGTCGTTTTGATTTGAATTGGCAAAAGTTAGAAAATTGAAGGTTTGGAAGATTGAGAAGTTTGACCGAGAGTTGACTTTATTGATATCGGGGTTAGATTCCGATTCCAATTCCGAAAGTTGGAATAGGTCCTTTGTATCATTTATAACTTGTGTACAAAATGTGAGATCAATTGGAGCTGGTTTGGTACGTTTCGGCATTGGTTTTAAACTTTGAATGTTCATTGATTCCATAGGCTTGGAATGAGGTGCGATTCGTAGATTCAATATTGTTTGATGTGATTTTAGGCCTCGAGTAGGTTCGTTATGTGTTTTGGAGCTTGATGGTATGTTCGGGGTCCCGGGGCCCCAATATGATTCAGATTGAAATCATGCTCATTTTGACTTAAGTTGATTGCTGAAGCAATGCTGAAGTTCTGGTGTCATCGCACTTGCGGTGGGCTTGGCTATAGGTGCGGACACGCTAGTGCGGTTGGAGGAATCGCATAAGCGAGGTTCTAGGGGCTTGGCTGTGACCGCAGATGCGTGGAGATTTTTGCATCTGCGAGCCCGCAAGTACGGAGGAACTGGTCGCAGATGCGAATAGGGCTAGTATGTCCTGGGATCGCAGAAGCGGACACCGTCCGCAAGAGTGGGTGCATAGAAGTGCCTATACGTCCGCAAAAGTGCCTTAGTATTTGTAGAAGTAGATTTGCCTCGCTTAATGAAAAGGCGCACCTGCGGCTGTTGGTTCACAGAAGCAGAATCCCTGGTCTGAAAAGGGGCAGATCGAGGGTTTTAATCTATTTTTCATCTTCTGAGTTAGAGACCTCGATTTTAGGCAAATTTGGAAGAGATTTTGCAAGGAGTTGATCGAAGTAAGTGATTTTAACTCGGATTTGACTATTATACATGAATCCATCATTGTTTTTATCATTTATTAGTGTTTTGAGTTGAACAAATTAAGGAATTTTGTGAAAACTTCGTAAGCTATAATTTGAGGATTTGAAGATCGGAATTGAATAATTTTATTATGGTTGAACTCGTTCTTGAATAGGTGTTCAGATTTTGTAAGTTTGGTCGGGTTCCGAGATGCGAGCTCGGGGTTGACTTTTTGAGTTGACTTTTTTGATTTTCTTTAAATATTGCAACTTTATTATCCAGAATAGTTTTCTATGGTTTGTATTTATGGTATAAAGCTATTTTGGCTAGATTCGAGCCGTTCAGAGTTGGATATTCGCGAAAAAGGCTTACTAGTGGATTGAGTTAACTTGTTTGAGGTAAGTATCTTTCCTAACTTTGTGTGGAGGAACTACCCCTTAGGATTTGGGTTGATTATGCTATTTGTGATATGTGAAAGCCGTGTATGCAAGATGAAGAGCGGGTCCACGGGCTATATGTGGTATTTGACCGGTTTAAGCTATTTGCACTCTTTTCATGCCTATAATTGAATTGTCATAGCATGTTATATTTTTCATTGTTAGTCTACCCTTACATGTAATAATTTACCCTCACATGCTATATTTGACATTGTTAACACTTGTTTCACCTTTTACTTGTTATTTGCTCTTTTATGCTTAGGTTGAAGTTATTCTCTTCCTTATTGTCTGTTACTTCTTTAATTGTTGAATTGTTTACTTGAAATTGTTATTTTCTTGGAATATCTTCTTGTTGAGTTTTGGTGTTGAAGTTGTAAAAGATGTTATCACTTGAGGCTAAGTTGTTAATTGTGGAGATATCGTTCTTGTTGATCTATTCACCATTATTTTGTTATTGTCGATATTCTTGTACGCATTGTGGTTGAGCCATGGGCTATTTGTTGTGGAAACATTGGTATTGTTGATTCTTTTGGTAAATTGTGGCATATGAGCACTTATGGTGCGAGTTGTGGTTATGTTGTGATATTGATGCGCATATGACGGTATATGGATAAGGGTTAATATGCATGCGGCGGCATGAAGTAGGATTTATGTGTGTTTTGCTAGTAAGAAAATTACTTGAAGCCACATGGCGATATAAGGTGGGCTAAAGTGCTTGTAGCTATTTGGGAAAATTATTTTCAAAACTATCTAAATCTAAGGCTCACACGACGGTATAAGGAAAGATTGTGATTGTGACTATGAAATGAGATACGAGGTGATACCTCAGTTGTGATTCTTGTTGTTATCTTCATTTACCTCACTTGTGTTCATCTGCATTATTTTCTTTGTATTTTTATTATGTGTTCCTCCCTTGTTGCCTTTATTGCTTTAAATTCAGTTGTAGCTTAACTTGTTGTATTTCTTCATTGCCTCATTTCCTCGTTTCATTATACTGTACCATACTTGATCAGCTTCTTTTATTATCCTAGTAGGTGTGTTGACCTGACCTCGTTACTACTATACCAAGGTTAGTCTTGATACTTACTGGGTACCGTTGTGGTGTTCTCATACTATGCTTTTGCACATATTTTGTGCAGATCCAGGTACCTCATATCAGGCTAGGCACCAGTTAGTCGAGCATTCAGATCAGAGACTTCAAGGTATACCTGCCGGTGTTTGCAGGCCTCGGAGTCACCCTCTGTCCTTGTTTTCTATTGCATACTCTTTATTTAGACAGCGATGTATTAGGGATATTTCAGTATACTCATGTAGAGCTTATGACT
Organism: Nicotiana otophora; assembly: GCA_000715115.1. Lineage (NCBI taxonomy): Eukaryota > Viridiplantae > Streptophyta > Magnoliopsida > Solanales > Solanaceae > Nicotiana > Nicotiana otophora. The sequence goes on from AWOL01S0008670.1 coordinate 167,438, forward strand.
CAGCCTCACCAGATTTTGGGAGTTATTGTCAACGGTGTTGTTGAGTTCTATTATGTTAGCTAGTTGGTTTAATTTGAAGTTCTATTGTTATTTTCGTTATTTCTTCATGTATGTTAGGCTTACCTAGTCTTTGAGATTATGTGCCATCACGACATCTATGGTATTAGATTCACCATGGCATGAGAACTGGAGATAGATACCCCATATCAGCAGGTGGTAGAGATCGCATGGAGGTTGGAGGGTATGCGGGTGCGTGAGAGAGAGGACAGAGAGGCCAAAAGGCCTCGAGGTACTGGAGGATTTAGTGGTGGCCACGCTACAACTACGGCCTGTCATGGCAAGGGCTATGTGAGCCGTCCAGTTCATTCAGCGCTTCCAACTTCTAGTGGTGCTCCGGCTACTTCTAGGTCTCAGGTTGCCCATTATGCATCTCCACTGTCTAGTGCACCTCCTGCACGGGGTGCTTTCAGCGGCCAGTCCAATCGATCAGGACCGAGCCAGTTTCAGCAGTCATGCCTACCAAGAGATTTGTTTGAGTGTGGTAATACCCGTCATATGGTGAGGGACTTCCCCAAACTTAGAAGGGGTGAACCTCCATAGACTACTCAGGCTCCACGAATTCCACTGAGTCCACAGACTTCTCAGTTCATGGTCGCTGCTCCAGTTCCCGCTCCACCTGCACAGCCAGCTAGGGGTGGAGGTCAGGTGGGCAGGGGTCGCCCTAGAAGGAGAGGCCATGCCAGATGCTATGCTTTTTCGGGTAGGACGGAGGCGGTTACATCAAAAGCAGGTATCACAACTATTGTTCCGATTTGTCATAGAGATGCATCCGTCTTATTTGATCCAGGCTCCACTTACTCATATGTATCATCTTACTTTGCTCCATAATTGGGTATATCTCACGAGTCTTTGAGTTCTCCTGCATATGTGTCCACGCCTTTGGGAGATTCTATTTTTGTGGATCGTGTGTATCAACCGTGTTTAGTTGTTATTGGTGGGTTTGAGACCAGAGTTGATCTATTATTGCTCAGTATGGTAGACTTTGATGTTATCTTGGGCATGGACTGGTTGTCGCCCAATAATGTTATTCCGGATTGTTTTGTCAAGACGATAACATTGGCTATGCCAGGTTTACCGTGGTTGGAGTGGAGGGGTACTTTGGATTATGTTCCTAGCATGGTTGTGTCCTTCCTTAAGGCACAACAGATGGTTGAAAAGGGGTGTGATGCATGCCTAGCCTTTGTGAGAGATGTCAGTGTTGATACTCCTACCATTAAGTCTGTTACGGTAGTGAGAGACTTCCCAGATGTATTTCCGGTAGATCTTTCGGGCATGCCGCCCGATAGAGATATCGATTTTGGTATTGACTTGTTGCCGGGCACTCAGCCCATTTCTATTCCACCATATCGTATGGCCCCCAACGGAGATGAATGAGTTAAAGGAGCAGTTGTAAGAGTTGCTTGATGAGGGTTTCATTCTGCCTAGTGTGTCACCTTGGGGTGCTCCAATTCTGTTTGTGAAGAACAAGGATGGTTCTATGCGTATGTGTATTAATTATCGGGAGTTGAACAAGGTTACAGTGAAGAATCGGTGCCCATTTACGCACATTAATTAATTATTTGATTAGCTACAGGGTGCCAGAGTGTTCTCAAAAATTATTTTACAGTCAGGGTATCATCAGATAAAGATTCGGGATCCGGATATTCCGAAAACTGCCTTTACGACTCGGTATGGTCACTATGAGTTTCTTGTGATGTCATTTGGGCTGACCAACGCCCCGACATCATTTATGCACCTGATAAATAGTGTATTCCAGCCATATCTTGATTCATTCATCATTGTGTTTATGTACAACATCTTGATGTACTCCCATGGTCGGGAGGATCATGAGCAGCCTTTGAGGATTGTGCTCCAGACCTTGAGTGAAAAGAAGTTGTATGCAAAATTCTCAAAGTGTGAATTCTGGCTTGATTCAGTTGCGTTTTTGGGTCATGTGGTTTCGAGTGAGGGGATAAAGGTAGATCCAAAGAAGATTGAAGCAATTCATAGTTGGCCCAGACCGTCTTCAGCTACTGAGATCCGGAGTTTTCTTGGTTTGGCGGGATATTATCGCCGTTTCATAGAAGGTTTTTCATCCATTGCTGCACCCATGACTAGATTGACCCAGAAGGGTGCTCCTTTCATATGGATCGAGGAGTGTGAGGCGAGCTTTCAAAAGCTCAAGACTACTTTGACTGCAGCCCCAGTGCTAGTGTTGCCTATGGTTTTGGGGTCTTACTTTGTGTATTGTGATGTGTCACGTGTTGGCCTTGGCGCGGTGTTGATACAGGATGGTAGGGTGATTGCCTATGCGTCTCGGCAGTTGAAGGTTCATAAGAAGAATTATCCTGTCCATGTCTTGGAATTGGCAGCTATTGTTCATGCCTTGAAAATTTGGCGGCACTATTTGTACGGTGTCCCATGTGAGGTCTATGCCGATCACTGAAGTCTCTAGCATCTGTTCAAGCAGAAAGATCTTAATTTGCGGCAGCAGAGGTAGTTAGAATTGCTTAAATGCGATGACAAGGAGGTTTCTATCGAAGATGACGGTGTGTTGCAGATGTAGGGCCGGTTATATGTGCCCAATATGGATGGGTTACGTGAGTTAATTCTTCAGGAGGCCCACAGTTCGCGGTAATCCATTCATCCGTGCGTCGCTAAGATGCATCAGGTTTTGAGACAAACATAGTAGAGTATGTAGCTTGGAGCCTAAACTGTCAGCAGGTGAAGTATAAGCATCAGAGGCCAGGAGGTTTGCTTTAGAGACTTGAGATACCCTAGTGAAAATGGGAGCATGTTACCAAGGACTTCATTGTTGGGCTCCTACGAACTCAAAAGAAATTTGACGCTGTATGGATGATTGTGGATAGGTTGACCAAGTCGGCTCATTTCATTACGGTGGTGACTACTTATTCTTTAGAGCGACTGGCTTAGATCTATATCCGCGAGATTGTTTGACTTCATGGCATGCCAGTGTTCATTATCTCTGACTAGGGCACACAATTTACATCACACTTCTGGAGGGCCGTACAACGTGAGTTAGGCACAAAGGTTGAGTTGAGTACAACATTTCACCCCCAGATGGATGGACAACCTGAGCGCAACATTCAGATCTTAGAGGATATGCTTCGTACATGTTTATGGATTTCGAGGGTTCTTGGGATCAGTTCTTTCCACTTGTGGAGTTTGCCTACAACAGCTACCAATCGAGTATTCAAATGGCTCCTTATGAGACCCTATATAGGTGGCGATGTCATTCTCCAGTTGGTTGGTTTGAGTTGGGAGAGGCTAGATTATGGGCACAGATTTGGTCTGAGATGCCTTGGAGAAGGTCAAGTTGATCCAGGATTGGCTTCGTACATCACAGTCTAGGAAGAAGAGTTATGCCGAGCAGAGAGTTCGTGATGTTGCACTCACGGTTGGAGAGAGGGTTTTGCTCCGAGTTTCACCCATGAAGGATGTGATGTGGTTGGGGAAGAAGGGAAAGTTGAGCCTAAGGTACATCAGCCCTTTTGAGATCCTTGAGAGAGTGGGAGATGTGGCCTACAAGCTTGCATTGCCACCTATTTTATGTGCAGTTCATTAAGTGTTCCATGTTTCCATGCTCCGAAAGTATCATGATGATCCGTCCCATATTTTAGATTTCAGCTCAGTCCAATTGGACAAGGATTTGTCTTATATTGAGGAGCTGGTGGCCATCTTAGACAGGAAGGTCTGGAAGTTGAGGTCAAAGAACATTGCTTCAGTGAAGGTTTAGTGGAGGGGTCAACCAGTCGAGTAGGCGGCTTGGGAGACCGAGCATAATATGCGTAGCCGTTATTCTCATATTTTCACCACTTCAGGTATGTCTCTATACTCATTTGAGGATGAACGTTTGTTTTAAGAAGGGGAGGATGTAACAACCCGACCGGTCTTTTTGAGTACTTTAGCTCCATTCCCCTATTTATTGCCTTATCTATGTTATATTGTGGTTATGTGACTTGTTGGGGTGGTTGGTTTGGCTTCGGGTGAGTTTCGGAGTGAATTGGGATACTTAGTTCTAAAGTTGGAAGCTTAAGTTAAAAGAGTTGATCGGAGTTTGATTTTTGTGTAGATGACTCCGGAATAAAGTTTTAATGGTTCAGATAGCTTCGTATGGTAATTTTGGACTTAGTCATATGTCTGGATATTGATTTGGAGGTCCGTAGGTTGTTTTGGCTTGAATTGGCAAAAGTTGGAAAGTTGAAGGTTTGAAAGATTGAGAAGTTTGATCGAAAGTTGACTTTATTGATATCAGGGTCGGATTCTGATTTTTAAAGTTAAAATAGGTCCGTTGTGTCATTTATGACTATTGTGCAAAATTCGAGGTCAACCGGAGTTGGTTTGGTATGTTTCGGCATTTGTTTTAGAAGTTGAATGCTTATTGATTCCATAGGCTTGAAATGGGGTGCGATTTGTAGATTCGATGTTGTTTGATGTGACGTTAGTCCTCGAGTAGGTTCGTTATGTGTTTTGGAACTTTATGGTATGTTCGGGCGGAGTCACGGGGGCCCGGGTGCGATTCGAATTGAAATCAGGCTCATTTGGACTTAAGTTGATTGCTGAAGAACTGCAGAAGTTCTGGTGTCATCGCACCTGTGATGGGCTTGGCCTCAGGTGCGGACACACCAGTGCAGTTAGAGGGATCACATGAGCGAGGTTCTGGGTGCTTGGCTTTGACCGCACTTGCGATGAGATTTCCGCATCTGCGAGCTTGCAGGTGCGGAGGAACTGGTCGCAGATGCGGATTGGGCCAGTATGGCATGGGGTTGCAGAAGCGGATACCGTATGCAGGAGCAGATGCACAGAAGTGCCCATATGTCCGCAGAAGTGGAAGCGCAGATGCGCCTTAGTGTCCGTAGAAGCAAATTTGCCTGTCTTAATGAAAAGCCGCACCTGTGATGGAATTTTCGCAGGTGCGGAGCCGCAGAAGCGGAATCACTGGGCTGAAAAGAGGCAAATCGAGGGTTTTAATCCATTTTCATCTTTTGAGTTAGAGACATCGATTTTGGAAGAAATTTTCAAGGAGTTGATCGGGGTAAGTGATTTTCACTCGAATTTGACTATTATTCACGACTACATCATTGTTTTTATCATTTAATTAGTGTTTTGAGTTGGAAAAATTGGGAAATTTTGTGAAAACTTCCTAAGATATAATTTGAGGATTTGAAGGTCGATTTGAGATCGAAATTGAATAATTTTAGTATGGTTGGACTCATTATTGAATGGGTGTTCGGATTTTATAAGTTTGGTCGGGTTCTGAGATACGAGCTCGGAGTTGACTTTTTGAGTTGACCTTTTGATTTTCTTTAAATATTGCAACTTTATTATCTGATATAGTTTTCTATGATTTGTATTTATGGTATAAAGTTATTTTGGCTAGATTCGAGCCGTTCGAGTTGGATATTTGCGAAAAAGGCTTACTAGTGGATTGAGTTAGCTTGTTTAAGGTAAGTACCTTGCCTAACTTTATGTGGGGAACTCCCCCTTAGGATTTGGGTTGATTGTGCTATTTGTGACATGTGAAAGTTGTGTATGCAAGGTGACGAGTGGGTACACGGGCTATATGTATTTGACCGGTTTAGGCTATTTGGACTCTTTTAATGCCTTTTATTGAATTGTCATAGGATGTTATATTTTTCATTGTTAGTCTACTGATCTCGTCCAAATTCACTCCTCTATTTGAGGATATGAAAACGGTCGATGCAATAGTAATACCCAACAAGGAGTTGGGGTCGATTTTCCACAGGGAGCTATGAATGGGTCTTAGGGATATATATTATAGTGTATGATCTTGAATTATCTCAAACTGCACTCCTACAAACTTGGGTTGTTTCTATGTCTAATTTTAAACTAAGATTACAAAGTAAGAATTTAAACTAGGAAATTATTTTTGGTTGTTTTTCAAATGATATAAAAGGCCTAGGGCTATGACCTTCACCTAGGTATTCACTTAATGGGTTGTAAGCCTTAAAGCTTGTTTTATTGGTCGGGGTGTATTATAGCTATCAATACTCAAATACCCACTAAACACCTCTCGGTCAGAGAGTGATTTTGCCCAATCTGGCTTTCTCAAGTCCAAATGGGTATCGAACAAAGCAGTTGATAATAAGCTCACATTGGGTTTTATTATCTCTAGATTCAACCCTTTAATTGGGTTTATCGATCTCTTGATTGACCCAATTCCTTGCTAGCCAAGTTTTTCTAGACTAACTCTCTCTATCTCAAGTAGAGACCTAGTCAATTAGGCATAAAATAATTTTTGCAACCATTAAATCTTCAATTAAAAGCAAGAACAAGGCTAATCAACACCCAATCATAAACAAGCAATAAATCAAACACCCATTAAATCCACACACTAGGGTTGGGTCACAACCCTAGTGAAAATTTAGCTACTCATGCATAAATTAGAAGATAGAGAAGAAGAAGTGATAATTAAACCCATATTAATGACTAAAATGATAAAACTAATATTCAAAAAGTTCATAATATCTAAAACTACTAAAAGAAGCAAAGTAAACGATTGCTGATGTCAAAAGTTACAAACGTTGGCCTAAAAAAGTGAAACTATTGTATTTATATAGTGCTGGAAGTTTCAGACAAAATTGCCCTTTTTGATGTTCTGCGGTCGCACAACTCCATGTGCGGTCCGCACTTTTCTTCAGCTTGGCAGGATTGGACTTTTGCGGCCGCATAATTCTGAACCGCGGCCGCATCTCTCTATTTCTGCGGTCCACACATTTCTGAGTGCGGCCGCACATGGATCTTTTGCGGACCGTACAAATGCAACTGCGACCCCATAACTGATGTTCTGCGGCCGCGAAATAATTGTGTGGTCCGCACTTCCGTGGAACTTGAATTGCATGTTCTCTGAACCTTCAGCCTTGCCTTGCTTCTGCGGCCGCACATTTCATGTGTGAACCGCACTTCTCACATATTTCTGATGGGATTTGCTTCAGAATCTGCGGCCGCAAATGAGAATCTGCGGTCTACACTTTAGAGCTCATGTGCCTGTTTTTGTCCTTGGTTCAGATTACTCATTCTTGAGTTGGATTTTATCTTTGAGGCTCATTTTCTACTATTCCTGCAATTAAGCATATTTCAACAGTTTTCTGGAATACAATGAAACGCTATTGGACTAAAACGAAAGCAAAAAAATGCTAATAAGTAGTCAAAATCCCACTCATCAAATCCCCCAAACTTAATCTTTTGCTTGTCCTCAAGAAAATAAGGTAATTTCCACCTCCACAAGTTAAGAGCTATTCCAGCTAATAAAAACAAATGCATCCATCATATATCAATTGGGACCAACAATTACCCACACACTTATGAATTATTAACAAGGCAATGGGTTGAGCTTTTAAGAACCAATAGTTCTAATGTGACACTTGAGCATCAAGAGTTGACTTAATTCATCAAGGAAGCTCGCTCTTTCATGTAGGTCATTATGAATCTCAAACTCCTCCTCCTCTACTCTCCGTTTACGTATCTCACTTAAGAATGTAGCACTCAATTCGAAGATTTGTGAAGGGTTCGCTCATCTCTCTTAAAAGAATGTCACAAGTACGGCTTTAAGTACTATAGGCTTGCCCCTCATGTAAATCACCACTAATGTAAGCTCACTTGGCTTGAAATCACGTAGGGCTTTTTCGGAATGCAATGAAGGCTTTTGGACTAAGGTTGGATATACTATGATACAGCGGGTTCATCTTTCCTTAAGCACTCCATTTTCTCTTATCGGCTCATGCTTTGCCACTTTTTGAGGCATTTTCTTTTTCGTAGGGGGATTAAAGAGACTTAGCATCATTATTTCTTGGTCATGATATTTATTTCCTCCTTCTTTGTTTTCTCCATGCTTTGCATCACTACTATTCTTTGAAATCCCTTCAACTTTTCAACTTATTCACTTTCTTTTTGTATTTTTCTCTTTGTTCTTCTTTCTTTCTCTTGCATTTCCTTCTCTTCATTTCTTTTCTCTTTTTGTGCCTTGATACCTTTTCCAAACTCCTCGTCTCTTCCCCAAACATACATTTTTAGCCAATTGTTTTACAAGAGTGTTAAGGAAAGCTTGGGTGCCAAGAGAGGATCACGACAGAATGAGTAAAGGCTTGTAACATGGTGATCAAATGAGAAAGGTTTTAGGCTCAAATGGGTTGATTAGGGATAACAACATTGGTGGAATATGGAAAATTTCAAGCAGGTCAGGGAGAGCCTACAATCACTTCTCAAGCCAAGCAAAACTTAAAATTTTGCCTAGAAACACATTCAGAGCAAGTTCTAGACCATTTGCACGGGTACTTGGACTTGCAACAAAAATATCTCACCTCTCACGCAGCTGGATTGTTAAAGAAAAATAGAGTCGAGGGCTCACAAAGACCATATTCAAGATTAAAAATCACCATGGCTCGACTAAACCACTCGATGATTGCCTAAGTCAACACAAGAGTCACAAGGTCACTAACTAGAGCTATTTATTTTTCAAAAACCTTATTTTTAACCATAAGCACATAGTTAAGTATGTTGGTATCAAGTGAAGCATGTTTGACTCTTCGAGCTTTGCTCAATTAGGTTTTTTTATTCATTACTACTACCATTCTTACCTAAACACCAAAAATGGACTCAATCCCTTAAGAAGGTTGTCACATCATCCATCATTGGGAAGAATCACCCGGTTCACATAAAAACTAACTTTGGAAAGAACCGTGGCATTAAGAAAACCAAAGGCTTATTGACCACTAAAAACATAAACAAAATTAAAAAGAAGCCATTAGACTGAACGAGAAGCTACTGAATTTAAACATTGACTAATAAGAGAACAAAATAAAGAAGCTACAAGACAAGCTACTAAAAGCATAAATGAATATACCTAATGAGAGAGAAAAAGAGAGAATATATACATCAATAGAGAGAGAAAAGAATATATACATAATAAAAATAAAAAGGGAAATATCATCAGTTATTACAAACCAAATGTCAAATTATCCAAATATCAAATAGACTCCACCCTCTCCCCCCCCCCCCCCCCCCCC
>AWOL01S0008670.1:178141-216021 GCA_000715115.1 Nicotiana otophora
ATGGCCTTGGACATCTCTGTGTCCATAGCAGCGTCACCACCCTCAGCCACTTCTAACTGGATCTCATCATCCTCCGCTCTAGGAGTAGCTGGGTTGGTGAACATCTGTCGCACTGCCTCAGCAGTGTCGGCAGCCAGGTCTGGCTCCTCAGACTGGCGAGCTGGTGCCATTGGTTTTGATGGCGCGATTGGATCTACTGGTGCTGCTGAATCTGTCCCCATCAGCATATCAAATGAAAGGTCACCAACTACTGCTATCTTGGTCACCTTTATCATCAGTCTGTCAACTGATTTCTTGGATGCCTGGGATTTTTTAATTTTCTTTACCTACTTCCCAAGCTCTTCAATCACTGTGCCATGTGCTACCAGGGTGTTCATGATGGTGGTCTGGTTCTCCAAGATCTTCTTTAATGTGTCCTCCACCGTCGAAGGAATCTGAGGTGTCGGGATGGATGACTGTGCTGCAACAGCACTGGATATGTTAGTCAACTTTGTAGTGGCCGTCTGCATCCAATTGTTGAGGCTTGCTAGTGTTTGGGAGACCCGCAGTGCAAATAGTGGATGAGTGGGCATGGGCACTGGCTTCAAAACCGATGTGGAAGGCACTGATGCTGAAGGACCTGAAGAAAGAGGTGGAGGCATAGCTCCTGCACTATCAGAAGGATCTGCTGAAGTAGATGGCACGTCAACTGTCCTAGCATCTACCCCGACAGGCTCATCAAACTGGCCTGCAGTAGTAAAGGGCTGACCCTTCTTCTTTGGGTTTCCACCATCCATCAAAGAATACCATGAGAAAGGCTTCTTCGCCCTTACCTTGGTGTCAAAATCCCTTGGTTCCACCCCCGCATATGTAAAGTACTCAGTTATAGTGTTGGGATACGGGTAGGAGGTGTCACCTTGCCTGGGAATCAATGATATATTGACCAACATCACGACACCCACATTAATTAGGTACCCGGCCATGATCGAGGCGACTAGCACTACTCGCGAGATTGGTAGATTTGTTTCATTCTGGCATAGGTCTATGCTTCTACATACAAACGTCTGCCATCCCTTTGCCTCAACATTTAGGGTGTTCCGCTGAATTGGAATCCCTATTGTGATCCATGGTGGTGGTGGTCCCGGAGCTGCCAGAAGCTCATCTAGCCATGGGCGAGCTACATCGACCATAGCCAGCTTTTCCAAGTATTGCACCGGCTCCACATCCTCCAATACTAATATGTGTTCAGGGTGCTCTGGCCAAACCTCACTTTCAGATTTCTCACTTTCGTCACTTTGGTCCCCTTCTTTATGTGCGCCACATTGGCGTAACATTCCCGGACCAAGTACTCTTTGGCATCAACCACATCTTGAGTGAACCATGTCCACCCCTTCCTCTCTCTGAATTGCCTCAGCACTGTTGGGTTGTATTTCGCAAGGTATTTCAATAAGAATGGATGCTCAAGAGTGAGCGATCTCGACGGCCACCACTCTCGGAACCTATTGAATGCAGTTAGACTAACGAACCTATCTTCCCAGATTTCTTTCTTCTTCGACCTCTCAAGGCCGGCAACTTTAGTATCGCCCCCTCGGCCATTATCCGTGATATCATCCACATCCACTGTAGTAGCTGGTGAGTCAGGGGCATGTGTAGATGAAGGCTCCGAAGCCTGACCATTCCCTTCCGACCCCTCAGAAGTACTCTCAGAAGAGGTAGGCTCATTTCTCAGCTGGTATCTATCTTGAGGCAGCTGTGGCTATGATTGCACAACAAGATGCTCTTCCACTGAATTGGCCTCCGATGTTTCCCTAGATGGGGCATATGAACTTGATTCGGAGGGCTCCGATTGTCTACCTCGTCCTGCTGTGTTTTTCTTACTGATCACCTTTTGAGGGCGGGGGTAAGGTGCGTTTGCCTCTGCCTCTGGAAGGTTCACCCCTCCCCTTTGATGTATCACCACGACCACGTGATCTAACCATATTCTGCACACAATAGCAGTAAGAGTCAGTTCTAGTTCAAGTGCAGGTAAGCAGAAAATTTGCAAAACAAAACATGTTACAGGGTGGAGAAGTGCGGTCCGCACAATTACAAGTGCGACCGCAGGTCTGGTTGTACGCACCGCACAATTTGAAAGTGCGGCCGCAGAAATGAAATTATGGTCTGCACAATTTTAATTGCGGCCGCATATCTGAAACCTTAAATCTAGCAACTCTCTGAAGACAGAGAATGCCCTGATTTGCGGCCGCACACACTTTTCTGCGGCCGCGATTGAATTTCTGCGGACCGCACAATTTCAAGTGCGGTTCGCACTTTTGCCTAACCAAATGCCCTAAGCATGTAATTCTGCGGACCGCACGATTCCTTGTGAGCAGTGCTTTAGGGTTTCCAATTTTTATGCACAAATTTGACATGGTAGAAGCAATTAAACATGATAAACCAATTACCCATTTCCCAAATAGCAACTTGGAGTTTACCTAACATAAATTACACCCCCCATAGGCATGAAAATGATAATTGGTCTAAACTAATAAATAAATTATAAATTAACTAAGAAAATTGAAAAATTCTAGAAATGAATTGAACATACCAGTGATGAAGTGGTGTTAAGGAATGATCTAAGATGCTCAATTAAGTGGCAGATGATTGACTTAGTAGTGTGCTAGCTTTTAGCCTTTGTGATAATTTCTCAGAGGGTGGAAAGTCTCAACAGTAGCCTTAGGGCTACTATTTATACTATGTGGGCTTTGCTAAGGGTTCAAGAGTCGAGTGCGGCCGCAGAATTCCTTCTGCGGTCCGCACTCTGTTACCTTTTCTTCAAACTCCCTATGTTGATCTGTGGTCCGCAGATTGTGGTGTGCGACCGCAGGTTTTGGTGCGGACTGCAGATTTCCTTGTGCGGCTACACTTTGGCCAATTCTCTGACAGACAAACTTCAGAGAGTTTGCAATTTTGCCATCTCAACTTGTGCGTCCCGCACAAGAATTGTGCGGTCGCAGTTGCCTTCTGATGCTGCACCACGAATTGTGCGGTCCACACTTTTTTCTTACTTAGCCAAATTTTCTAAGCCTAGTTCCTGTAAAGCATACACATTCTTACAACACACTTCAAATCCAGTTAGCACAAACTAAGACCTATCTAAGAAAAGAAAAAAGGAGAAAGAAATATGGGTTGCCTCCCAAGAAGCGCCTGATTTAACGTCGCGCCACGACGTAGATTACCATCACTTCAAATGAATCACTGCCACCACGTGTCCATCATCAGCTTGTCCCAAATATTGCTTCACCCGATGACCATTGATTCAGAATACCTCATCATTTTTGTTCTTCAAGTCCAATGCACCAAAAGGTGTCACACCCACAATTTCAAAGGGACCACTCCATTTGGATTTCAACTTTCCGAAAAATATCTTCAATCGCGAGTTGAACAACAAAACAAGATCACCCACCTTGCATTCCCTATTTCGGATGTATTTGTCATGAAGGTACTTCATTCTTTCTTTGTACAAGGATGAACTTGCATATGCATGGTACCAGAATTCATCTAATTCATTCCAATGTGCAACCCGCAAGGTGGCAGCTGCATCCCAATCAAGATTTAACTTCTTTAAAGCCCACATGGCCTTGTGCTCAAGTTCCACCGGAAGATGACAAGCTTTGCCAAACACCAACCGGTATAGAGACATCCCGATAAGAGTTTTGAAAGCAGTCTGATAAGCCCATAGTGCATCAACAAGCTTCTTTGACCAATCCGTCCGATTAGCATTCACTATTTTGGACAAAATACTCTTTATCTACCGGTTAGAGACTTCAACTTGACCGCTTGCTTGAGGGTGATAGGGAGTCGTAACTTTATGAGTGACACCATACTTACTAAGCAAGGTGTCAAAAGCTTTGTTACAAAACTGCAACCCCCATCACTTATGATAGCCCGCGGAGTACCAAACTATGTGAAAATGTTCTTCTTCAAAAATGCTACCACACTTCTTGCTTCATTGATAGGTAGAGAAATGGCCTAAACCCATTTTGACACATAATTAACAACTACCAAGATGTAGGTGTTTTCACAAGTACTCACAAAAGGTCCCATGAAGTCAATTCCCCACACATCAAAAATATCAATTTCCAAAATGGTAGTGAGGGGCATTTCATTTTCTTTTGAGATTCCACCAGTCCTTTGACATTCATCACAATGCTTGACTAGATCACTTGCATCCTTGTAGAGAGTGGGCCAATAGAAACTGCAACTTGGCACTTTAGACACAGTTCTTGCTCCACCATGGTGACCACCATAAGGTGAAGAACGAAAAGCCCCAAGAATTTCAACTTGTTCCTCCTCCGATACACATTTTCTAATCACTCCATCCGTACAAATCCGAAAAAGATACGGTTCATCCCAATAATAGTCTCGACAATCCCGTTTGAGCTTCTTCCTTTGGTTTGAAGAGAACTCATCTGGGATGATACCACTCACAAGAAAATTTGCTAGATCCGCGAACCATGGCACCTTGTTCATTGCAATGGCTAAGAGTTAATCATCGGGGAAGGAGTCATTGATTTCAAGGCCATCATGCGGCCTCCCCTCCTCCTCCAAATGAGACAAGTGGTCTATCACTTGGTTTTTACTTCCTTTTCGGTCTTGGATGTCTATATCGAACTCTTGCAACAAAAGCACCCATCTCATCAACCAATCTTTGGAATCTTTCTTTCTCATAAGGTAACGAAGTGCCGCATGATCCGTGTGGATAATCACCTTTGTACCCATCAAGTACAGGCGGGACTTCTCAATAGCAAACATAATGAAAAGTAGCTCTTTTTCGGTTACATTGTAATTGACTTGGGCATCATTCATGGTCTTACTAGAATAGTAGACCATATTGAAGATCTTGTTGATACGTTGCCCCAAAACTGCTCCAACCGCCACATCACTAGCATCATACATGAGCTCAAAAGGAATGCTCCAATTCGGGGCGGTGATAATGGGAGTAGTTGTCAACTTGAACTTCAGCAATTCAAATTCTCTCATGCAATAATCATTAAAGTGAAATTTAGCATCTTTCTCCAAAAGCTTGCACAAGGGGTTCACCACTTTGGAAAAATCCTTTATGAAACGCCGGTAGAACCCCACGTGGCCCAAGAAACGTCTCACGCTCTTCACGGATGTTGGAGGTGGAAGTTTAGAAATCACCTCTATTTTCGCCTTGCCGACCTCTATTCCCATCTTTGAAATTTTGTGGCCAAGGACAACACCAAGTTCGTTTCTTCACATCTTACCAAAACATTATCCAAATTTGCCAAGCAATCATCAAAGGAATCCTCGACTACCGAAAAGTCATCCATGAAGACTTCAAGGTAGTCCTCTACCATATCCACAAAGATCGCCATCATACACCGTTGAAAGGTTACCGGTGCATTGCATAAGCCAAATGGCATCCGCTTGAAAGAGAAAGTGCCATACGGACAAGTGAATGTTGTTTTCTCTTGATCTTCCGGGGTAATAAGGATTTGATTATATCCCGAATATCTATCTAGAAAGTAATAGAATGCCCGACCGGCCAACCTATCAAGCATTTGGTCAAGAAATGGTAGTGGAAAATGGTCTTTCCTTGTGACATTATTTAGCTTCCGATAGTCTATACACACTCTCAACCCCGTCACTGTTCTTGTTTGAATCAACTCGTTCATATCATTGGTGACCACAGTTATGCCCCTTTTTTCGGAACGCATTGCACCGGAAAAGTCCACGAACTGTAAAAAATGGGGTAGACAACCCCAGCATCTAACCACTTTATGATCTCCTTTTTGATCACGTCTTCCATGGCTTCGTTAAGTCTCCCTTTATGTTCCATGGGGGGTTTGGCATCCTCCTTCAAGTTAATCTTGTGCATGCAAAATGCGGGGCAAATTCCCCGAATATCCGCCAAAGTCCACCCAATAGCTTTCTTTCTCTTGTGGAGCACCGCCAATGTAGAGTCAACCCGCACGTTAGTCAAACAAGAGGAAAGAATAACCGGTAAAGTAGAGCAAGGGCCAAGGAATTCATACATGAGATGTGGAGGCAATGGCTTCAACTCCAAGATAGGAGGCTCTTCAATTGAAGGCTTTGTAGGAGGAGTTTTTCTATTTTTGAGATCCAAGGAAAGTTTCCGAGGTGCATAATTGTATGACCCCATCCCTTGCAAAGAATTTACACATTCCATGAAGCCATCCATTTCCTCATCATCAAAATTTAGCAAAACGGCCTCCAACATGTCACCCACATTAATCTTGGCACTTGTATCATCAATAATCACATCGGTCACCAAGTCCAAGAACGAACACACTTAATTGCTATTTGGTTGCCTCATAGATTTGCACACGTGGAACTCCACCTTTTCATCACCCACCCAGAAAGTGAGTTCACCGGCTTCCACATTAACAAGAGCCTTTCCCGTATCAAGGAAAGGTCTACCAAGAATAATCGGCACCTCATAGTCCACTTCACATTCAAAAATCACAAAATCCGCTGGGAGAATGAACTTGTCAATCCGAACATCCTCAATCAACCCTAACGGTCTCTTCATTGTAGGGTCGGCCATTTGTAGTCTCATAGATGTGGGTCTTGGTTTCCCAATTCCCAATATTTTGAAAAATAAATAGGGCATCAAGTTGATACTCGCCCCAAGGTCACAAAGAGATTTTGCAAATTTGGCACTTCCAATGGTACGAGGAATTGTGAAAGCACCGGGATCTTCCAACTTTGGAGCCATCGAATTCACAATAGCACTCACTTGGTTAGTGACTTTGATAGTTTCAAAATTCATCGATCTCTTCTTTCTCACCAAGTCTTTCATAAACTTAGCATATCCGGGTATTTGCTCCAAAGCTTAAACTAATGGCACATTTATAGAGAGACTCTTCATCATATCAATGAACTTCTTGAATTGATTCTCTCCATTTTTCTTGGCAAGCCTTTGAGGAAAAGGAGGAGGTGGATTAGGCAATGGTGCCTTAGTTCTTTGCACTAACGTTTCTGGTATGTCAATCACATGATCCCTAGACGGGTTCATATCATCTTGAGTCTCTTCCACCGTGTCATCAATATCAATCTACATTTCATCATTTGCTTGCACTACATTGTTCGGGATCTCCTCTTCTCCTACTACTTCCTCATCATCCACAAGTTGCCTTTGGCTTGAGGTAGGTGCATTCCCACCCTTTCCACTTCTTGTAGTAACGTTCATGGCATGCCCCGTAGTGTTCCCACCATTCGGGTTCACTACCGTATCACTTAGTAGTGCCCCTTTAGGACGAGAATTTAAAGCTTGAGAGATTTGACCCATTTGCACTTCTAAGTTACGGATTGATGTGTTGTGTGAAGCAAGTTGGGCATCGGAATCGGCTTTCTTCTCCATCATTTGCTTGATCATGTTCTCAATACGACCCATTTCATTGTTGGAGGAACTAGGACCATGAGAAGGATAAGGAGGTGGGTTGCTCGGTTGTTGGTACATCGGGGGCCTTTGAAAACCCGACCCCCGATTTCCTTGGTTGTTGTTCCACCCGCCTTGGTTGTTGCCTCCCCAATTGCTTTGATTATTATTATTTTGACAATTCCCTTGGTTACTTCTTCCATTCCAATTGCCTTGATTGTTGCAACTATCCCAATTGCCTTGATTGCTAAAATTCCAATTGCCTTGATTATTCGAAGGTCTCCATTGTTGTTGACTAGGGCCTTGGTATTTGTTTCTTTGCCTTTGAAAGTTGTTCACATATTGGACCTCTTCATCTTGATCATTGTAAGAATATCCTTGATCAAACCCACTATCATCTTGCACAAAATTGTCCATTCTTTGTTGCACTTGTGGACTTCTTAGTTTTCTCTTGTTTAACATCATATTGAATCCCTCCATAGCATTGACTTGCATCGGGTTTTGCACTTGTTGAAGTTGAGCCTTTTCCAATTGGTTCATGGTGGTTGTCAACTCGGCTATTACTTGCCCATGGTCATGTAACGCAATTGATGCTCTAGTCCATAAGGCGTAGTCATGAAGTTCCCACCGGCAAGTTGATTCACTACGCATTGGTTGGTGGTATTGATCCCCCAATAGAAAGTTTGTTGAATCATGTTCTCCGTCATATCATTGTTGGGCACTCTTTCACCATTGTTCTATATCTTTCCCATATCTCGTGTAGTGGTTCATTAGGCTCTTGCTTGAATGCTTGAATTTCATCCCGAAGAATTACCATGTGCCTGGGAGAGAAGTACTTTGAAATAAATTTCTGTGCAAGTTCATCCCACGTACGAGTGGAATGATTTGGCAAACGTTCTAACCAATCTAAAGCTTTCCCCCGTAGAGAGAAGGGAAAAAGCCTTAGCCTCAAAGCGTCCTCAGAGACATTTGTTTGTTTTCTTCCCCAACATGTATTAACGAACCCCTTCAAATATTTATATGCATTTTGACCCGGTGCACCGGTGAAGAACCCTCGTTGCTCTAGCAAAGTGAGCATCACATTGGTTATTTGAAAGTTGCCCGCCCTAATACGGGGTGGGACTATAGCACTTGCATACCCTTCATTCGGCAACACCCGGTGTAGAGCCGCTCATGGTGGAGTGGGGGTGGAACGGGCATATTGTCTTGAGGCGGTCGGCCTCGTCTATTGGCTTGAGGTTCAAGAAGGACCTCATCCATTGCATCATCATCAACGTCCACATCCCCCACGGCTATGTTTCCGAACTCGTTGTTTGCCATGATTGCACCTACAATACTCACACATTAGTAACAAGGAAGGAAAAGAAGATATTCCAAAAACACACCTAAATATATATCTAACACCATTTTTTAGCTACCCGGCAACGGCGCCAAAAATTGATCTCGTTCAATTACACTCCTCTATTTGAGGATATGAAAACGGTCGATACAATAGTAATACCTAACAAGGAGTCGTGGTCGATTTTCCATAGGGAGTTATGTATGGGTCTTTGGGATATATATTATAGTGTATAGATAATCAACACCCAACCATAAATTTCACTTCCACAAACTTGGGTTGTTTCTAGGTCTAATCTTAAACTAAGATTACAAACTACGAATTTAAACTAGGAAATTATTTTTGGTTGTTTTTCAAATGATATAAAGGGCCTAGGGCTATGACCTTCACCTAGGTGTTCGCTTAATGGGTTGTAAGCCTTTAAGCTTGTTTTATTGGCCGGGGTGTATTATAGCTATCAACACTCAAATACCCACTCAATACCTCTCGGTTAGAGAGTGATTTTGTCCAATTTGGCTTTCTCAAATCCAAATGGGTATTGAACAAAGCAGTTGATATTAAGCTCAAGTCGAGTTTTACTATCTCTATATTCAACCCTTTAATTGGGTTTATCGATCTCTCGGTTTACTCAATTCCTTAGCATTCACTGTTTTGGACAAAATACTCTTTATCTCTCGATTAGCATTCACTGTTTTGGACAAAATACTCTTTATCTCCAGGTTGGAAACTTCCACTTGATCGCTTGCTTGAGGGTGATAGGGAGTCATAACTTTATGAGTGACACCATACTTTCTAAGCAAGGTGTCAAAAGCTTTGTTACAAAAATGCGACCCCCCATCGCTTATGATAGCCCGCGGAGTACCAAACCATGTGAAAATATTCTTCTTCAAAAATGCCACCACACTTCTTGCTTCATTGTTGGGTAGAGCAACGGCCTAAACCCATTATGACACATAATCAACAACTACCAAGATGTAGGTGTTTCCACAAGAACTCACAAAAGGACCCATGAAGTCAATCCCCCACACATCAAAAATATCAATTTCCAAAATGGTGGTGAGGGGAATTTTATTTTTTTTAGATTCCACCAGCCCTTTGATATTCATCACAACGCTTGACTAGACCACTTGCATTCTTGTAGAGAGTGGGATAATAGAAACAACAACTTAGCACTTTAGCCGTTGTTCTTGCTCCACCATGGTGACCACCATAAGGTGAAGAATGACAAGCCCCAAGAATTTCAAATTGTTCCTCCTCCTCCTCCGGTACACATCTTCTAATCACTCCATCCGTACAAATCCGAAAAAGGTATGGTTCATCCCAATAATAGTCTCAACAATCCCGTTTGAGCTTCTTCCTTTGGTTTGAAGAGAACTCATCTGGGATGATACCACTCACAAGAAAATTTGCTAGATCTGCGAACCATGGCACCTCTTTCATTGAAATGGATAAGAGTTGGTCATCGGGGAAGGATTCATTGATTTCAAGGCCATCATGCGGCCTCCCCCCCTCCTCCAAATGAGACAAGTTGTCCGCCACTTGGTTTTTACTTCCTTTTCGGTCTTGGATGTCTATATCGAATCTTGTAACAAAAGCACCCATCTCATCAACCGATCTTTGGAATATTTCTTTCTCTAAGGTAACTAAGTGCCGCATGATCCGTGTGGATAATCACCTTTGTACCCATCAAGTACAGGCAGAACTTCTCAATAGCAAACACAATGGAAAGTAGCTCTTTTTCGGTTACATTGTAATTGACTTGGGCATCATTCGTGGTCTTACTAGCATAGTAGACCAGATGAAAGATCTTGTTGATACATTGCCTCAAAACTGCTCCAACCGCCACATCACTAGCACACACATGAGCTCAAAAGGAATGCTATATTTCGGGGCGGTGATAATGGGAGTAGTTGTCAACTTGAACTTCAACAATTCAAATTCTCTCATGCAATCATCATTGAAGTGAAATTTAGCATCTTTCTCCAAAAGCTTGCACAAGGGGTTTACCACTTTGGAAAATTCCTTTATGAAACGCCGGTAGAACCCTGCGTGGCCCAAGAAACTTCTCACGCCCTTCACGGATGTTGGAGGTGGAAGTTTAGAAATCACCTCTATTTTTGCCTTGCCGACCTCTATTCCCTTCTTTGAAATTTTATGGCCAAGGACAATACTCTCCTGGACCATAAAATGACATTTCTCCCAATTCAACACCAAGTTCGTTTCTTCACACCTTGCCAAAACCTTATTCAAATTTACCAAGCAATCATCAAAGGAATCCACGACTACCGAAAAGTCATCCATGAAGACTTCAAGGTAGTCCTCTGCCATATCCGTAAAGATCGCCATCATACACCATTGAAAGGTTACCGGTGCATTGCATAAGCCAAATGGCATCCGCTTGAAAGCTAAAGTACCATAGGGAAAAGTGAATGTTGTTTTCTCTTGATCTTCCGGGGTAATAAGGATTTGATTATAGCCCGAATATCTATCTAGAAAGAAATAGAACTCCCGGCCGGCCAACCTATCAAGCATTTGGTCAAGAAAGGGTAGTGGGAAATGGTCTTTCCTTGTGACATTGTTTAGCTTCCGATAGTCCATACACACTCTCAACCCGGTCACTATTCTTGTTTGAATCAACTCGTTCATATCATTGGTGACCACAGTTATGCCCCCTTCTTCGGAACGCATTGCACTGGAAAAGTCCACGAACTGTAAAAAATGGGGTAGACAACCCCGGCATCTAACCACTTTATGATCTCGTTTTCGATCACGTCTTGCATGGTTTCGTTGAGTCTCCCTTTATGTTCCATGGGGGGTTTGGCATCCTCCTCCAAGTTAATCTTGTGCATGCAAAATGCGGGGCAAATTCTCCGAATATCCGCCAAAGTCCACCCAATAGCTTTCTTTCTCTTGTGGAGCACCGCCAATGTAGAGTCAACCTGCACGTTAGTCAAACAAGAGGAAAGAATAACCGGTAAAGTAGAGCAAGGGCCAAGGAATTCATACATGAGATGTGGAGGCAATGGCTTCAACTCCAAGATAGGAGGCTCTTCAATTGAAGGCTTTGCAGGAGGAGTTTTTCTATTTTTGAGATCCAAAGAAAGTTTTCGAGGTGCATAGTTGTATGACCCTATCCCTTGCAAAAAATTTACACATTCCATGAAGCCATCTATTTCCTCATCATAAAAATTTAGCAAAACGGCCTCCAACATGTCACCCACATTAATCTTGGCACTTGTATCATCAATAATCACATCGGTCGCCAAGTCCAAGAACGAACACACTTCATTGCTATTCGGTTGCCTCATAGATTTGCACACGTGGAACACCACCTTTTCATCACCCACCCAGAAAGTGAGTTCACCAGTTTCCATATCAATAAGAGCCTTTCCGTAGAAAGGAAAGGTCTACCAAGAATAATTGGCACCTCATAGTCCACTTCACATTCAAGAATCACAAAATCCGTCGGGAGAATGAACTTGTCAACCCGAACCAATACATCCTCAATCACCCTAACGGTCTTTTCATTGTACGGTTGGCCATTTGTAGTCTCATAGATGTGGGTCTTGGTTGCCCAATTCCCAATGTTTTGAAAACCAAATAGGGCATCAAGTTGATACTCGCCCAAAGGTCACAAAGAGCTTTTGCAAATTTGGCACTTTCAATGGTAAAAGGAATTGTGAAAGCACCGGAATCTTCCAACTTTGGAGCCATCGAATGGACAATTGCACTCACTTGGTTATTGACTTTGATAGTTTCAAAATTCATCGATCTCTTCTTTGTCACCAAGTCTTTCATAAACTTAGCATATCCGGGTATTTGCTCCAAAGCTTCAACTAATGGCACATTTATAGAGAGACTCTTCATCATATCAATAAACTTCTTGAATTGATTCTCGCCATTTTTCTTGGCAAGCCTTTGAGGATAGGGAGGAAGTAGCTTAGGCAATGGTGCCTTAGTTTTTTGCACTACCATTTCTGGTATGTCAATCACATGATCCCTAGACGGGTTCACATCCTCTTGAGTCTCTTCCACCATGTCATCAATATCAATTTGCATTTCATCATTTGCTTGCACCACATTGTTCGGGATCTCCTCTTCTTCTACTACTTGCTCATCATCCACAAGTTGCCTTTGGCTTGAGGTAGGTGCATTCCCACCCTTTCCACTTCTTGTAGTAATGTTCATGGCATGCCCCGTAGTGTTCCCACCATTCGGGTTCACTACTGTATCACTTGGTAGTGCCCCTTTAGGATGAGAATTTAAAGCTTGAGAGATTTGACCTATTTGCACTTCTAAGTTACGGATTGATGTGTTGTGTGAAGCAAGTTGGGCATCAGAATCGGCTTTCTTCTCCATCATTTGCTTGATCATGTTCTCAATATGACCCATTTCATTGTTGGAGGAACTAGGACCATGAGAAGGATAAGGAGTTGGGTTGCTCGGTTGTTGGTACATCGGGGGCCTTTGAAAACCCGACCCCCGATTTCCTTGGTTGTTGTTCCACCCGCCTTGGTTGTTTCCTCCCCAATTGCTTTGATTATTATTATTTTGACAATTTCCTTGGTTACTTCTTCCATTCCAATTGTCTTGATTGTTGCCACTATCCCAATTGCCTTATTTGCTAGAATTCTAATTGCCTTGATTGCTAGAATTCCATTGTCCTATATCTTTCCCATATCTCGTGTAGTGGTTCATTAGGATCTTGCTTGGATGCTATAATTTCATCCCAAAGAATTGGCATGTGCCCGGGAGAGAAGTACTTTGAAATAAATTTCTGTGCAAGTTCATCCCACGTACGAATGGAATGATTTGGCAAATGTTCCAACCAATCTAAAGCTTTCCCCCGTAGAGAGAAGGGAAAAAGCCTTAGCCTCAAAGCGTCCTCGGAGACATTTGCTTGTTTGCTCCCCTAACATGTATTATCGAACCCCTTCAAATGTTTATATGCATTTTGACCCGGTGCACCAGTGAAGAACCCTCGTTGCTCGAGCAAAGTGAGCATCACATTGGTTATTTTATAGTTTCCCGCCCTAATACGGGGTGGAACTATAGCACTTGCATACCCTTCATTCGGCAACACTTGGTGTGGAGCCGCTCATGGTGGAGGTGGGGGTGGAACGGGCACATTGTCTTGAGGCGGTCGACCTCGTCTATTGGCTTGAGGTTCAAGAAGGACCTCATCCATTGCATCATCATCAACGTCCACATCTCCCACGGCTATGTTTCCGAACTCGTTGTTTGCCATGATTGCACCTACAATACTCACACATTAGTAACAAGGAAGGAAAATAAGATATTCCAAAAATACACCTAAATATATAGCTAACACCATTTTTTTAGCTACCCGGCAACGACGCCAAAAATTGATCTCGTCCAATTACACTCCTCTATTTAAGGATATGAAAATAGTCGATGCAATAGTATTACCCAACAAGGAGTCAGGGTCGATTTTCCATAGGGAGTTATGTATGGGTCTTTGGGATATCTCTTGTAGTGTATGGATAATCAACACCCAACCATAAATTGCACTTCCACAAACTTGGGTTGTTTCTAGGTCTTATTTTAAACTAAGATTACAAACTATGCATTTAAACTAGGAAATTATTTTTGGTTGTTTTTCAAATGATATAAAAGGCCTAGGGCTATGACCTTCACCTAGGTGTTCGCTTAATGGGTTGTAAGCCTTAAAGCTTGTTTTATTGGCCGGGGTGTATCATAGCTATCAATACTCAAATACCCACTCAAAACCTCTCGGTCAGAGAGTGATTTTGCCCAATCTGGCTTTCTCAAGTCCAAATGAGTATTGAACAAAGTAGTTGATAATAAGCTCAAGTCCGGTTTTACTATCTCTAGATTCAACCCTTTAATTGGGTTTATCGATTTGTCTCAATTCCTTGCTAGCCAAGTTTTTATAGACTAAGTCTCTCTTTCTCAAGTAGAGACCTAGCCAATTAGGCATGAAATAATATTTTCAACCATTAAATCTTCAATTAAAAGTAAGAACAAGGCTAGATAATCAACACCCAACCATAAACAAGCAATAAATCAAACACCCATCAAGTTCACACACGAAGATTGGATCACAACCCTAGTGAAAATCTAGCTACTCATGCTCAAATTAGAACATAAAGAAGAAGAAGAAGTGATAATTAAACCCATATTAATGATTAAAATGATAAAACTAATATTCAAAAAGCTCAAAATAGCTAAAACTACTAGAAGAAGCAAAGTAAATGACTGCTGATGTCAAAAGTTACAAATGTTGACCTAAAAATGTGAAACTATTCTATTTATACACTGATGGAATTTTCGGACAAAATTACCCTTTTATGATGTTCTGCGGCCGCACAATTCCATGTGCGGTCCGCACTTTTCTTCAGCTTGGCAGGATTGGACTTTTGCGGCCGCATAATTCTGAACCACGATCGCATCTCTCTATTTCTGTGGTCCGCACATTTTTGAGTGCTACCGCACATGGCTATTTTGCGGACCGCACAAATACAACTGCGGCCGCACAATTCCATGTGCGGTCCGCACTTTTCTTCAGCTTGGCAGGATTGGACTTTTGCGGCCGCATAATTCTGAACCACGATCGCATCTCTCTATTTCTGTGGTCCGCACATTTTTGAGTGCTACCGCACATGGCTCTTTTGCGGACCGCACAAATACAACTGCGGCCGCACAATAATTGTCTGGTCCGCACTTCCATGTAACTTGAATTGCATATTTTCTGAACCTTCGGCCTTGCCTTTCTTCTGCGGCCGCACTTCTCACAGATCTCTGATGGGATTTGCTTTACAATCTGTGGCCGCAGATGAGAATCTGCGGTCCGTACTTTAGAGCTCTTGTGCCTGTTTTTGTCCTTGGTTCAGATTACTCCTTCTTGAGTTGGATTTCATCTTTGAGGCTCATTTTCTACCATCCCTGCAATTAAGCATAGTTCATCAGTTTTCAGGAACACAATTAAATGCTTTTGGACTAAAACGAAAGCAAAAAAGTGCTAATAAGTAGTCAAAATCCCCACTCATCATCTACCCTTACATGTAATAATCTACCCTCACATGCCTTATTTGACATTGTTAACATTTTTTCCAACTTTTACTTGTTATTTGCTCTTATATGCTTTGGTTGAAGTTATTGTCTCCCTTATTGTCTATTACTTTAATTGTTGAATTGTTTACTTAAAATTGTTGTTCTCTTGGAATATCTTCTTGTTGAGTTTTGATTTTGAAGTTGTAAAAACTGTTATCACTTGAGGCTAAGTTGTTAATTGTGGAGATATCATTCTTGTTGAGCTATTCACCATTATTTTGTTATTGTCGATATTGTTGTACGCATTATCGTTGATCCCTGGGCTATTTGTTGTAGAAATATTGGTATTGTTGATTCTTTTGGCAAGTTGTGGCATATGAGCACTTATGGTGCGAGTTGTGGTTATGCTATGATATTGATGCGCATGCGGCGGTATAATGATATGGGTAAATATGCATGCGGTGGCATAAGGTGGGACTTATATGCGTGTTGCTAGTAAGGGAATTACTTGAAGCCACGCGGCGACATAAGGTGGGCTAAAGTCCGTGTAGCTATTTCGGGAAAATTGTTTTCAAAACTATCTAAATCTAACGCTCAAACAGCAGGATAAGGACAGATTGTGATTGTGACTGTAAAATGAGATACGAGGCGGTACCTCGGTTGTGATTCTTGTTGTTATCCTAATTTAACTCACTTGTGTCCGTCTACATTATTTCTTGGTATTCTTATTATGTGTTCCTCCCATGTTGCCTTTATTTCTTTCAATTCAGTTGTAGCTTAACTTGTTGTATTTTTTCATTGCCTCATTTCCTCGTTCCATTATTATATTGTACATGTCACGCCCCAAAACTGAGGAGCGCGACCGGCGCTCAACCGAGTGAACCCGACTGAGCAAGCCTGTTAGATTTCATTCTACCCAAATTCATCCGTGAATAAAGAGGAGATGTACTACGTTAATCAAATACTGAAGAGATTTCATTAACCGCTTCCATTTCATTCCCATTAACAGCATCATTAAATATTTCCAAAATAATACGAGTTTATAAATTTAATGAAAAATATGTTGCCAAATACCAACAGTTCTAATCCAATTTCCAATATCAAATACCACCCATAACCTGTCTACGGAGCCTCTAAGTACAACTGAAGAGTAATATGGAAATGCCGGCAACAAGGCCCCGGCTATACCTCAACCACAAAGTACATGAAAAACAAAAGATATATGACCCCAAAATGAAGTGGGGCTCACCAAATCAGCTGAAAGGAGTGTACTGCTATCATTGATCAATGCCACCTGTTGTAGAACCACCTGCATCCATTAAAGATGCAACGCCTCCAGCAAAAGGGACGTTACTACTGTCGAATAGCACTAGTATGTATAGCTAGAAATCCTCTTTCAAAATAGAATGCACATATGATCTATACGTGGAACGCATAATATAATGTAATTGAAACAACCTGTACAAACACGGACAACAAAAGGGGCACATATTGTCTGCATTAATAATGTGTCTCATTAGACCGTCCTTAGTGTTCACATATCATATTATACACTTATGCGTTTCATACACTGTCCATAGTGTTTATTCATACCGTACATATATACCTCTTATAAACAATGTACCTATGCGTTTCATAGATCGTCCACAAGATTTCATATCACAATGGATTTCATAATACAATGTACCTATGCGTTCATAGACCGTCTACAGGATTTCATATCATAATGCATTTCATAACACAATGTACCTATGCGTTCATAGACCGTCCACAGGATTTCATATCACAATGTACCTATGCGTTCATAGATCGTCCACAGGATTTCATAACACAATGTACCTATGCGTTTCATAGACCGTCCACAGGATTTCATAACACAATGTACTTCTTAACACAATGTACCTATGTGTTTCATAGACCGTCCACAGGATTTCATAACACAATATACCTATACGTTTCATAGACCGTCCATAGGGTTTCATAACATAATATACCTATGCGTTTCATAGACCATCCATAGGGTTTCATAACACATTGGAAACAAAAGTACAAATACGTACATCTCATATCCTTTCACACCACATATCACCTAATCTGTTTTCAACCACTTACAACATTATTATTTCATTGGCTCTCTTGGCCATACATATGATTCTTTATTCATGGCGCAATGACCGTATTTCATATTTCACACTTTCATCTCTTCCCTTTCATAGATCATCATCATAATTATCAACAAGTAGAATATTCCAGAAATCACAACTTTAAGTTTGTTTGTAATGAAGGCTTTAAATATAATCGATTTCTTTCCAATAAATAGANTGATTGGCAATCGAAGTACAAGTTAAAATCATACACAATTTCGACTCATGAATATGTAAGAACACAATACACATTGAAAATTACTTACAAAGCATAGCATTAGCAAAAACAGCCACATATGGGCATCACTTGAGTTCATAAACTTTTAGCCGATTATATTGTCGAAGTCAATTTTGGAATAGTTGAGTCAAAGCTCATTTCATAATCTTTCTCACATTATTTCATTTCATTGGCACCATTGGTCACAAGTATAACTTTCACTATTGGCACGTTGGCCACACTTTATATTCCCAATTCACTGATTTCACTTCCAACCATCTTTATATGTTATCAACAATAAGACATTCCCAATCAAGACTTTAGGTACACATATGAGCAATTAAGAGTCTTAAGAATATTGAGATTTTCTCACACAATTTGGCATACTAGCTTTCATTTGAAATACGATTCAAGCCACCACATTTTAATACGCAACCCATACTTTGAAATTCACGGAAACATTATGGAATTCGATTCCAAGAGAGAAAGTTTGGCCAACATACCTCAATTGAGCTTTCCTTAAATTACTACAACGTTCCGAAAATTCTAGCAATCCCAATCTATTTGAGACATAACAAAATTGAACCATAATTAGGAAGATATTCATGGTCTCAGCTCATTTGAGCATTTTATCAAACACTAAGTGTGGATTAAGGTTCAAGGTCCTTTTATGGAATATTCCATCATCCCACAACCCAATCTTTACCATTTTTAGCTCAACAATATTTCTACACCATTTGATAACACATGCATGTAAAATAAACAACCCTCTTGCCCAGAAATTATCTTGCTTATTACCCATTTCTAGACAAAATTCGAAATTGAGGGTTAAGGTGTAGAATCTTACCTCTAGGATGAAGACCTAGTGAGTTTCCCTCCTTAATCTTCCAAAACTTGAGCAAGAATTGAAGAATCAATTATTGAGGAACACCTTGTCACTCTAGGGCACTCTCTCTCACTCTAAAATATCAGATTATACCTCAAAAATAACCCAAAGAGTGTATTTAACGAAATAGGGTCGGATTTTAAAAACCCCAAAATGAAGCTCCGGAACAGGTTCTGCGGTCGCATATGCGACCGCATAATGGTTATGCAGACCGCATATCGGTCGCATAATTGGTGTCCAAAATGACCAAAAATCTGCATGAGTCTACGGCCACTATGCGGTCCGCATAACTGTTCTGCGGTCGCATAGTACACTGCATAACAGTTATGCGGCCGCATAGTCGACTGCATAATTACTTCCAACTGACCCAATTAACTACCTCACTCTGCGGCCATTATGCGGTCCGCAGAGTGGTTCTGCAGTCGCATAATAGACCGTAGAAATGCACTTTTTTGCCAAAACTTTTCTTTTACTTTCCGGTGTATTGTTCAATCCAAAAAGTCCGAGCCACGAAGAATTTCTACAATCCTCAAACACATAAGCCTAGTCCAACACTATGAAATATTATTTTCTTTACAAATTCTACCGGACTTTACACTTAAGTTCTTCAAAATTTTCTGGGGTGTTACAGTACCATACTTGATCAGCTTCTTTTATTATCCTATTAGGTGTCTTGAACTGATCTCGTTACTACTCTACTGAGGTTAGGCTTGATACTTACTGGGTATCATTTTGGTATACTCATACTACGCTTTTGCACATCTTTTGTGCAGATTTAGGTACCTCATATCTGGCTAGGCACCAGTGAGTCGAGCATTCAGATAAGAGAGTTCAAGGTATACCTGTTGGCATTTGCAGACCTCAGAGTCACCCCCTGTCCTTGTTTTC
Organism: Nicotiana otophora; assembly: GCA_000715115.1. Classification (NCBI taxonomy): domain Eukaryota; kingdom Viridiplantae; phylum Streptophyta; class Magnoliopsida; order Solanales; family Solanaceae; genus Nicotiana; species Nicotiana otophora. The sequence goes on from AWOL01S0008670.1 coordinate 198,038, forward strand.
TATTGCATACTTTAGATAGTGATGTATTAGTGATGTTTCAGTATACTCTGTAGAGCTTATGACTTAGTCTCACCAGATTTTTGAAGTTATTGTCAGCGGTGTTGTTGAGTTCTATTATGTTAGCTAAATGGTTTAATTTGAAGTTCTATTGTTATTTTCGCTATTTTTTCATGTATGTTAGGCTTACCTAGTCTTAGAAACTAGGTTCCATCACAGCATTCTACGGTGGGACGTTGGGGTCATGACAAGTTGGTATATTAAGTGACTCGACCGGTGCGAAAGTCCCTATACCTTGCAATCCATACGTGTAGAGGCGAAATGATTTCTTTGGAAGGTGGAGCTTTTGTAACCTTAATGAAGTTCTGAACCCTCTCCCAGATTTCCTCACCCGATAATATTGGAGATGGAAAATTATGTTCAACTTTATTTTTTCTGAATGCATTCATCATATAACGGAACTCATGATCCTCTGGCAAGAACCGGCAGTGACAATCAAACCATGATTGCTTGCGACCATATTTTAAAGTGAATGCTTTACTATTTCATACAGTAAGTACAAACTAACTTTCCAACAGTCATCCACCCAGACAATATTTTATATACAGAAAAATCATTAATAGTCCATATTAAAGTAGTACACAAGTTACAAATTTGCTTAGTTGATAACTTGATATGTCATATATTTCTACACCATCATACCACGACTATTTTAGATCATCGATCAAAGGTTGCAAATATATATTAATCAAACTTTTTAGATTATGGAGACCGGGTATAATACAATTTAAATATATGTATGAATTTGTCATACACATCTTAGGGGGAAGATTACAAAGTGTATGAAAAACAGGCCAACATGAATATAGTGTCGTAGAAACAGGAAACGATGTGAATCCTTCGGTACACAAACTCAACGGAATGTTCCTTGATTCACTAGCAAAATCCCAATACGTCCTATCAAAATTCTTCCAAGCGGAACTCACAATGCGTACAACATCTTTAACCTAGGTATAAGAGATAAATAATTACATCGCCTTTATAACGACCTTCTTCTAAAATGAGGCTTAAAATGAGGCTTTTCACAAAATTTACAACTTTCTAACTCTGCATCATATTTATAGTATAATATGCAACCATATTCATAATATTCAATTCTAATAGACATAGTCTTAACTTAGAAACCAATCTTTTTGCTTTGTAGAGATCTGCATGTAAGTTGATATTTGGTTCAACTAGTTCACTTATAAGGCCAATAAAAGAGTTCATGGCCGCTTGAGAAATATTTCAGTGATTTTATACTTAGTAACCTAACTGCAACAGAGAACTTAAAGTGCGTACTCTCTTCACTTAGTGGATAACTAACAACCTCTAATTGTTTATAATAATGCTTTGCTTCTTCATTATGATCTTGTTCAACCAGTCAAACACTTAAAATCAAGAGAATTTTTCATAAATCACTATTGTTTAGTGGCTATTAACTTCCTATAGCTACCATATACATAATTACTTCTTATAGCTACTATTTAATTGTTACGGTAGTGTATTCGCGCTGCTGTATTCATGAATACAGCAGCAAAAAATGCCTAAAAATCAGGGTAGTCCAGCTGTACGTGCATGTATTCACATGTATTCGCGCCATGTATTCATGAATACAACAGCAAAAAGCGCCTAAAATCAGGACAGTCCAGCTGTACGCGCATGTATTCACATGTATTCGCGCTGTTGTATTCATGAATACAACAGTAAAAAGTACCTAAAATTAGGGCAGTCCAGTTGTACGTGCATGTATTCACATGTATTCGCGCCATGTATTCATGAATACAACAGCAAAAAGCGCCTAAAATCAGGACAGTCCAGCTGTACGCGCATGTATTCACATGTATTCGCGCTGTTGTATTCATGAATACAACAGTAAAAAGTACCTAAAATTAGGGCAGTCCAGTTGTACGTGCATGTATTCACATGTATTCATGAATACAATAGCAAAAAGCGCCTAAAACTAGGGCAGTCCAGCTATACGCGCATGTATTCACATGTATTCGCGCTGCTGTATTCATGAATACAATAGTAAAAAGTACCTAAAATTAGGGTAGTCCAGCTGTACGCGCATGTATTCATATGTATTCGCGCCATATATTCATGAATACAGTAACGACAATCACCTTAAAATAGGTATGTCCAGTTGTCTAAGAGAGGAAAAACATAAATAGCGTATTTCATGCCTTATTTCATGCCTCAATGGTTGTATATACCATAAATAGGGTGTAGCTATAGAAAATCATATTTTAAAATAATTTTGGTTTTGAATAAATAGGGTGTATACCTTTGCTATAGGAGGCAAAATTTCCTAAAATCAAATATATATACTCCACTACTTAGGTTTGTTTGCCTTTTTTGACCATCTCAACGTGTTCCTATCCGCCACCATTATACTCCACTACCAGAATTGGATGATGGGACGTAAGATAGTTGCAGGGTTACTAGTATGTGGCATTAATTGGCCCTGGTATTGGGAATAGAGGCGGACCCACATAGAGAGGAGGGGGTCACCGCCCCCAGGTAACTTTGGAAAACATTATCTATATATATGTGTATATACCTTAAAAATAGGATATATAGTTCTATGGGACCCCTAAAGACACAAAACCACTCTGGGGGCACTAGTACGAGCCGCTATTTTCATGCCAAATACCTGAGTTCGATTCTCAGCTACTACACATTGTTGCTTCCCATGTTTTTTTACTATGTTTTTCAGTTGGATAATTTGATATGATAGCCCAATGACCCATATTTTAGTTTGAGAATATGGTCAGCCCAAAGGTCCATATTCTTAGCTATACGGAGGAATTAAATTTTTAAGACACTTCAAAACTTATATCACTTTTTAAGACAAAAGTGTTAAGAATGGGGTAAAAGAAACAATTCTGTGATTAGGGTTAATGACACTATTTTTAAAACCCCCAAAGTTTACTTATTTACAAAAAGCCCCCTCCTCCTCCCACTCCTCCCCTCCTCCTCCTCCTCCTGCCACTCCTCCCCATCCCCTTGTTCCTCCATCTCGCAATGCTCCTCTCTATCCCCCGCCACTCCTAATCGTCAAACATTTAGGAAAGATGTTTCAAATATCTAGAGAAATGTTTCAAACATATATTGAAATGTTTCAAACATCTGCACACATCTGTGGGACGTTTGAAACATCTGTGAAAAAAGGATCAATGAGAAAAACACTAGAAAAAAAAAAAAGAAGCAGAAGAAATATCCCGATGGATGTTTCAAACAACCCGGGGATGTTTCAAATATCCCGGGAGATGTTTCAAACATCCTCGTGGATGTTTCAGTAGAATACTCATTTATGGGGGATGTCTCAAAATATCTCGAGGCTATTTTGCAAAATACTTACTTTGTAAAATTTCATATTTTTCTCTTTTTCTCGTATATTTTAAACCACTAGAAGAAAAGAAAAAATAAAAGAAGAAGATGAAACTAAGATGAAGAGGGAAAAAACAAAATGAAGAAGAAAATGGCATGGACGAACCAGCAACAGCAACAACGAAAGTTGAAGAGAAAGAAGAAAGTAAGGAGAAGAATGAGGAAGAGAAAGAAGAAAGGAGAAGAAGAAGTAAAGAGGAGAAAGGAGAGGGAAATGGAAATTTGAAATAATTTGAATGAGTATGATTTTTTAAAAGTTTTGAAAATTTTAATATTTACCCACAACTTCTGTTATTTTTAATCCGACCCCCGTACCCCTTTAATTACACATTTTTTATTAACCAAATAATGTGTCCTATATTCTTACACAAGACTTCAAAAGTCTTTTTTACCTCATTTTTCCTAGCTACTACCCAGCTGCCCATTCTTTTTTTTTCCTTAGTGGTGCCCCTGCCACCTATAAATTCTGGGTCCGCCTCTGATTGGGAATACAATTAATGTAGCCATGGTTCATATGAGCTTTACTACTGGGTTTGTGGGGTGGAGGCAGTATGCAAGAGCAGTTTATAGATCTATCCTATCCTAACAACAGAGAAAGAGGAGCGAAGAACCCAAGTAACCACCAATTGATATTTCTGAGCTATGGAGTTTTTCCAATGTCCCCTTCACTTTCTGAGCAGCGCTCGGATGCAGTAAATTAGATTTTTATAAGTCAGATAATCATTTCATTAAATCATCAAGATGCTTAAGGACGTGCATAATGTGTTTATGGACTCTTCTTATCTCCTATCAAACGTACTGAATTATCTATATACGAAGGTATTCTTTTTCTTCTTAACACAAAAAGTGCAAAACAAGTCGACCTTGGATGTCCCAAGACAACCTAGAAAGGTGAACAGGATTAGCAAACTTAAAACGGCTTGAAACAATAAATTTGAAGCAATAACTAATCATGTCTTCCAAAAATTCTCAAGTGTGGAAGCATCCAACTTTCTTTACAATTGAATGGAAACAAAACTATCTTATCTTAGGTACTTCAGGGACATCATTCCTCTAATTGACACTCGAATCAAGTGTTGCAAGAAAATTTTACACCTTAATCCAGTAGGCATAGTTGTTTCGTTCTCTACCGGACATACAACTATAACAAAAGTACCAGCTTTGTGTAATCAAGCAAAATTCGGTTTAGTGGCACTTCAAACAAATGCATTACACCACAGCTGATGGATGACCTGTACATATTTGGCCCAACAAATTCTCAGAACTTCGACTGAGGCAACATTGGCATCACAATCAGTTCTCAACGGACCAATCAAGATCATATGCAAAAAGCATGCTCATCATCTTCCGATCTGGTCCACAAGCATCTATCTGATAATTATGTGGCATTCTGTAGAAAAATAGGGTAAAAATATATGCAATGATACATCGTCTCAAACATGTCCTTGGAGGAAGCAGAGTTCAACCCCACTCGGGAAAACTCTCTGGCTTTCCTCTTTCAGAACTTGGAAGGTCTTAAGATTTTGTTCCTTGATCTGGTTTACGAAGAACTTGATGGCTATCTGATCCACTCTTGTCAGATGTTTGACTTGGAGATTTGTCCAGAGAGTGCTGAGATTCAGACCCTTTACTTCTTTCAAAGTTGTGGACAGGCTGATCAAAATTTCCTTTGTCAAGATTTAGGAGCTCATTTGTAGCTGGAATCCGATGTTCCTTCAAGTAGAGCCTGTTTGTTAGATTTGACAATGCAGATATTGTAGCATTGGCTCCTTGTCATTCAGAAATGTAAAGGAGCAAATTCTCCGGAAGCAAAAGATATGAAGGATAAATAGATTTTATTAAAAAAGGTACACAATATATATAAATACAATACAACGTTTATTTGTAGGCGTGCTTTCTTATGTAAAATACCAATGTTAAGAGAAACAAGATCTTGCCATATGCACAAAAAATAGATGAATCTGCCTGTTCAACTTCCTCCCCAACCAAAAGTTAACGTTCAATGATTTAAATTGTCTAACCAATGCGATCTGGAAAATATAAATGTTTGATCCAGGGATATGAGAAGAAAAGGCAGCCTTTTGTCCAATTTGCTAAGCAGAAGTTATTCTATCCTATGAAATTACACCAAGTTCCTCAACCGAAGATTTATCAGGCTTTCAGCTCATATCCACCAAATAAAGACAAAAAATCCTAACTTCCTCAAATGAATAGTAAAACTTACCTCATTTGTGGAACTAGATTTTCTGGCACTGGTTGAAGGCCCCTTGCCCATTCCCGCTTCCAGAGACGAGGAAGTGACCAAAGCCACAGAAGATTTGGGACTGCTTGATGAATCTGATTGCTTACTCTGAGGTAGGTGTTTATTTCCTGATAACTGAGATTCATGCTTCTTGTCCTTGTCACAATCTGCCTTGTTTGAACAAGTCTGATGCTGAAGATGTTTCATTTACAACTACATTGGTCATAAACCTTAATACATTGATAATCCATGAAATATTAAAGGAATTTGTTTTAGGCATCTATATCAAGCGGAACAAAGGCATACTAACTTAAACATGAAAAAATCACAATAAACTCAAGTAATGATTCCAAATTCACATAAGGTATATTAAAAAAAGTCAAGCTAAACATTACCTATATTTATACTACCTACAGTCCAAAATAGAAAGTGAAACTAAGGGTGCTTGAGATTAAGTTTTTTCCATTCTATTGGCATCTTTTGACTAAAGGTGGACCAAGTTTTTTAAAGACAGGAGAGGTGTTAAAAATGGCAACACATTGAAATGCTCACAGGAATTCAGGCATGTGTTCAAATAGACACACACGTCTGGAACTGTAAAGGGCATTGTTTCAAGAATATGCAAGAAGTACAAATACATATTTGCAAATGAAAAACTCTCTAGCTATGTTGCGCGGACTCTCCAAAATGCTGCCGCACCCGTGTCAGATTCTCCAACAATATACTACTTTTGGAGGATCCAACACGCACCCGACGACGTTTTCAGAGAGTCCAAACAACATAGCTCTCTCGTACACCTCAACAGTATAGAAAGTTCACGAAGTTTCTGCCCATGTTCACATAGAAACTATGTCGTTTTCCTTTTCAATTCAGTAAATGTTCAATTTTCGGATAGATATAACTGATATTTTATCCACTTCATTTTAGAAAAGATTTGCATGTTAAGACATGTCATACATTGAGCACAAAGTTTGTATTGTGCAAAATCATTTTCCTTTGATATGAGGAGATGATAAGAAAAATAGGCAAGGAGCATCTTCCTTTCCGTTTTATCGACCATTTCACGGAAATGAATTCGCTGTGGAAATCTTTGTCAAAGGAAATGCACAAAGATCCTCGGAATGAGGTTCAGAACTTGGTTCTGGGACTACATTCCGTACTTCAAACATCAATTATGAGAAGAATTGACAGGTCATGCATACAGCATATGGGGTGGTACATTCTAAACCATTTATACATAAAGAGTCAAGATGCTGCAGTAGTATGACAATATCCCTCTGATAAAGAATTATCAGAAGAGTAAGATGATTATCGTTTTCAATTGCATGGTTAAACAGTTTGTACCCATTTTTCTGACAAAACATAGTAATGATTAATGGAGAGCTTGATGATGCAGTACAGAGATTCAATAAAATATCAACCATCCAAATTTGCCATACTCGACCAATTCAGCTGATTAGCATGATTTTGCAGTTTTCTACCTTACATTATTGCTAAGATAGAGTGCTCTGTTTTGGTCAAAAGTCAATGAAAAACATGTACCTCATCTCTTGTTGACTTCGCAAGATTTTGTGAAGTAGCATTAGTTTCCACATCCTTCTGTTTATCACTGCTGCACCAATGTCACGTTGATGAAAAATAAGAAACCAAAATAAAGCAGGATACGTTGAAATGAAATGCTAAGTGGTCTCATGATTTTGAAGCATCAAAATGCCCTTGAAACTAAAACCTACATGCTAAAAGGCTTTGTGCACAAGCATCCAGAAAATAAAAATGCTCATAATGGAGACAAATTTAGCTTTGAGGCAAGCATCATTCTGTCCTTGCATTTTCTTTCTTTTTCTTTTATTAAGAAAGATTAATTAGCAAGCATGCAGAAGTAGGAAGTTAGATAGCCATAATAAGTAGAGATAAACAAAGTTTGACCAGAAACAGGAAGGTCATGAAGCAAATCTGAAACAAGGAGGAAATGATGTGAACCTTACTTTTTTCCTTGATAATTTAGTCTTTGCTGAGGTTGGTTTCCCACATCACGACGAAGTGTGGAATTTTGTTCACCTTGTTCATTACGCTGCAGTCTAAGATCCTCATCCCTCTGTTTGGAATTGATATCTGCCTCTGCTTGACCAATCTCCGCAATCTCTTCCTTCAACCATACCACAAACAAAATGATCACTTCCAGCATAAGCCAGCCATTCACCACAAGTGACTAGTTTAGTATAAACTGACCATTCCATCAATACTGGAAGAGAACGGTGACGTGACCAAAGACATGTTAACTCCAGCTTCCAGAAGTTTCCTTAATTCCCTCTCCTTCTGCAGTTGCTCCTGAAGCTCTGCCACCTGCCCATACCAACAATGTCAGTATGTTTAAGGGAAAGCTAGCACTATATTTACTATTCTAAGACAGTAATCGCTAAACGAAAAATAAATACATAAAAATTAATAGTCTCAGTTTAGCTATTTAGATGGAAGAATTTTCATGGAACTTTAACGAGACCATTATTCTGAATCAATACTTCCACATTAGGAATGATATGTTGTTAGGATTGGGAAACATTGTTAGGATTTTATATATATACATCAGTTAGGCTCATTCAGATTGATTCCTTTCCTACAATTATGTACTTTTGATTCTCTTTGCTTTCGTAGAACACGTAGACGTTACTATGTAAACTTCAATAGCTTGAGGGAATAATCCAAGCAGTGTTTCTCTCTCAATTTTTCTTTCTTGTTTCAATCCTCACATGGTAACTGAGCATATGTGATGTAGCTCCCTGTAAAGTTTTGAATATGTTTAAGTTAGACTTGTTCTTGATTTTGTGTTAAATGCATGATATTACGTGTAGATGGTTATATATAATGTTGAAAAACATGTTTGGGATAAAGATATGTATATCGGAGATGTATTAAAGTGAGAATGGTAGCCAAAGGGGAGGAATAGCTGACGTCGACTTGGAAATGCGAATGAGGGATAATGTTATGCCCCGTAGCTGTTATGCCCCGTAGCTTTATTTCACTATGTCTTACATTCATTTTCATGTCCTGAGTGGTGAAAATAGGTGCATGACATGTTGAGAAGCGTGGAATATCTAGATCCTATGTTTGGAACGTGAAAAGGATGTCTAAGAATGGAGGGAGTTAGTTTGGAATGATTTGAATAGAGCAAGGGGGGAAATGTCCAAAGTAACGCAGAGTGTAAGTTCACAGCTCTTAATGTCGGAAGAATTTGCCTATTGTTTCTAAAAGAAATTGTAGCAGTTTAAGTCTGGTTTCCAGCAATTCAAACAAATCGTCATTTGGAGGTTTCTAGGTAAGTTATGAGTGTTTTACTGAAGGGTCTTCAATTGGAGGAAAAGCGCAACCACGTATTGCCGGCAATAGCTACTATAAGTTGATTACGCGACCATGGAATGAAACCGGGATCACCCTTTTGCTCTGTCAAGGTCTAGAAGCTATAAAGGCTCCAAATTGGGATTTTTTGTCAAAACACAAGAGCAAGGGGCTAGGCCATGACCTGGAGAGCTGTTTTTCACCCAAAGATCAACTCCGACCACCCATGTATTTATGGTGTTTTAGAGTGATTATAGTCCATTAATGATAGCCATAACATCAGAAACATGTAATTTTTGTCTAGATTTTTAAATCTCCAAAGAATCAATGAAAAGTAAAAAAGTTAAATTTTTCCAGCAAGAGGTAAAACCTTTACTTGGGCTTCATATGTACGAAAAGTTAGAGGATGGTAGATGATTTATGATGTTTATTAGGAATTGTATGTGAGTTTAGAATGAATACTAACTCTAGGTCATCAATGGAGATTGTTAAGGTATTAATGGTGGTTGTGGATATGGATGGATCTTGCAGGACCATAAATGCTACAGAAAGCCTATGCGATACATGGTAATGGTTAGGTTGAGTAGAGATTTCACCCCAAGTTGTGAAATTGGAATTGGGTGGCTTAAGGCCAATACCCAAGGGTTGAATCAATGGATCAAGCCTTACATGACATGCTTGAGTTACAAACTATGTGAATTGATGTCGTTGGGATGTGATGCACTATTTGAAATCGTTTGTGCACCGAGATTGAGGTAAGCGGAGACCAACTTTCCTTGTATCATGTTCTATATATATGAGAGAGCATGTGAGAATAGACAGAGACAATACAACTTTTGGTTTGGCCTCTAGCAGCACTGCACTCCTGCCAGTTGGTATAGTGAAACAGGTTTTACAGCTGTAGGGTTGACTGTAGGACAGTTGGGGAACTGATCATATATGTTGCCTTATCTGGTTCCTCGAGAGCGTTTGACCAATTATCACAACATATCACAACAGGCGCAAAGGAATTGATCACATCAGGTTCCTATATGGTTCCATAATGAAGTTTGTCAAATCGAAACCCATAATAGCATAACTTATCAATTTTCCCCTTTTTGACGGTGACAAACCCCCGAGAACCAGATTCCCAACATGTTCCCCCTATGAACTCAACATGTGAACAACAACTACCCAGAATTGATTCAACTTACCCCCTCAATTATCTTCCCCATTTTGGCATCATTGCAAAGAACGATAGAATTAGCACAAGCAAAAAGAAGTCCAGCAACATTAACTCATGCCACTTGTGTGCACACAACACGGTAAAAAACAGAACACAAGAGATTAATATTGCACAAAATAGATAGTAAACAAGAGCAACAACAGTACAAATCAACACAAATACTACAAATTTAAACAGCCAACATGCCATAGTCATAAATTAACAACACCAAAAGGAGGAGGAGATTTGGATAGGACTTGAAAGGGGTTAAAATGGGAAGCACTGGGCAGGAGACAAGGTAGATTAAGGAGCAAAAACCTTGAGGAGTATGTCCACTCTTTCATTTGCAGTTCTTTGATCAGTGATTATCTGCTCCTTCAGGTCCTCAACTGTGCATTCTCATCCCTCAACCGGGAACCATCGGAACCAGTTTCCTTGCTGTTCTGTGTGAGCTTGGATTGCAAGATAGCATTCTCAGCCTGAAGTCGCTTGATCTCTACAGTGGCTGACTCTTGAGCCTCAATCAGATTTGAGATGGTTGAATTGCTCCCAACGCCTCCTTTCTTCAGCACACATTCGCATTCTTCCGGTGTGCTCATGGTGATTTGATTCTTGGTTCCCATAGTAGCTTTTCCAAAAGGGACATTAAAATGTTCAAGAACTTTGCTAAGAAGGAACCCATATGGAAGACCATGCTTCACATCCTTAAAGCTTGCCGCCTTCATTATATGTTCAATTATGATTCCAATAAGACTGATAGAAGTGAAGGAAGCCAGCGCCTCAATGAGAACCAGGTCGGCAATGGAGGCTGTAGATCTCCTCTCAGCCCGAGGTAGCAGGACTTTGTTCACCATCTCGAACAACAACTGGTATTCTGGTTTAAGTGCTTTCTTGTACACTCTCTCCCCTGACAGAGTGTCCTCCATTTTCACGACCAGCTTTTTGAAAGCAAAGGAAGCAGTTCCCTCCACTGTTCTCATCCAATCTGTGGGCACTTCAAGAATCTCCCCAAGTGTGTCCTCATCCAGGAGAAAATCCTTCCCATTAACAGTCAGACACAATGTGGCCTCATCCACCACAAACAACCCAACATAAAAACTTCTCACTTCATCTTCATACACCTTTGGACTTTGGGGTGCAAAAAGATGGCTCCACTTCTGGAACTCCACAATTTCCACTAGTTCTCTCATCCATGCCTATTTAACAATCGTAGGGTAAAAACTCAACCCCACATCATCTTTTGAGTTTTGAGATTAGCTTTTCTTTCCAACTCAGACAGCTCTACCCTTGCTTTCTTGGAGGAACCAGGTTCCTCATCAGTACTCGTCCGCTTCTTGATAGGCCTTTTCTCCTCTTTTTCCTTCTCCACTTCCTCCGCATCTTCATTCAGAATTGCTTTCTCAGACACTTGCCCCTTTCCTTTACTAACATCACTTTTTTTTCAATTTTTTCTAACAAGAGGAGGTGCTTCCTTCACAGCCTCCTCATCATCAACATCCACCACATCTGCCGGTGGTGCCTCTTCCTCGTCAACTAACATGCTTTTCACCAGTCTCCTTTTCTTCTTCTTTTCCTTACTTGCCTTCAAAGCATTATCAAGCTCACCTTTCCTGTGTTGCCTTGTGGTGGGGGGTTTGTAAGCAACACTCTTCTTTTTGTTGGCACCACCCCTTGCAGCGATAAAACTTATTACAGCTTGGTCATCAGAATCAACTTCCTCACTTCCATGAGAATGACAAATAGAATTAGGTCTCATTTCAAGATACACAATCTCTAAAGGAACTGGAATAGGGAAATCAAACAGGGGTGTGTCAGTACTGTCCAGGTTAGGCCTTGTGGACCTAGGTGTCTCGTCCCACGTAGGAGCAGTAGACTCTCCTTGGGTAGAGGCATGAGGTCCCTCTGTATTGCACGTAGTCATCTGTTCCCCCTGACTTTGTAGATCCCGTTGAGTCAGTTCCCCTGAGTCCCTTCACTACTACCACTCGCTCCTAAGGCCTCAACAAAACCTTCCACAATCTCAGCCTCACTTTCAAGAAAGTTCGACTTCCCTTTTTCCTTTTCACTTAGACTTCCCTCAAACTCCTCAGGCTCTATCCCTTTATCAGAAAGAAGAGGGTAAATTATCTGTTGCAGTAGGAGTATTTTGAGCATCTCCTTCAGCGGTCTGATTTCCATCGCTCTCAGGTGCATGCATTTCCACAGCAGCACTAGAACCCTCATGTTCCTCCAACCCTACTTCCTTTGTTGCGGTCGTCTGACTAGTTACTTCGATACCATCATCGTTTTCTCTGATTTCCTCTGTGTTTTGAAGAAATCGAGAGGCGGACACTGTTTGCTCTGAGTCTGGCTTTTCAGTAGGGATAAAAGGAGAAGGGGATGAAACAAACTTTTTGGGTGTTTGGCTTTTCCGATTTTGTTGGGGACCAGAACCAAAAGGTTTGGGAGGAGTGACAGTAGGGTTGGCTTCGGTGGAAATTGGTGCTTTTGTGGGTGAGGCAGTTGGCTCAGGTCCAGATGGGGATATTGCCTTAGAAGGAGACAAGGTTATGTTCTCTTCAGATAGTTTGGGAGATTGGGAATCTTGTTGGGACATGGTTGTATTTGGCTTGGAAGATATGAGGATAGAAGAGTTCGAAGAGAAAGAGTGACAGTTTTCTGAGTTTTTGAATGAGGAAAGTGACATGGGTTAGGTTTATAAAATAGGAGAGGGACCGATTACAAGCGGGTGTGATAAAAAGAAACGGGGTAACGGGTCGGTTCAGAGAGGATGTAACGTTTGGGCTTAAAAGAAATTGGAAGATGCGGGAATAAATTAATGACATGGCACCTTAGTAGTTCAAAAAGCATATAAGTGTTGAAGGAACTACTAACCTGAGTCACAGGAACCAGGTTCCTTGACAATTTTTGAAAATATGAGCAAAAACTTCTAGATGTGCAATGTCATTTGCCACTTGTTTTGTCCTGAGTCTTCCATGCGTGTCTACCTGTAAAGATTTGAGTTAGATATCGCCAGAAAATACTTTTTAGCATTGTACCTTTTCTTCTTCACATAGCCAGTCATCGAGGGACCGGTCCTTAGTTGAGCTTGATCAACCCCAACTCCAGAGGGTTTCTTTCAAAGTGTTCACTGCTTAGTGCTTTGGTGAAGATATCTATTACCTAGTCCTCTGTCTTGCATAACTTCATACAAATAAGACCCTTTTCAACAGTGTCCCCTAAGAATTGATATCTCACATCAATGTACTTTGTCCTCTTGTGTTGCACTGGGTTCTTTGCCATGTTGAGAACACTTGTGTTATCACACAATAAGGGCAAACAATCCCTAAATACACCAAAATCCTCAAGTTGTTGCTTGATCCAAAGCAGTTGTGCGCAACAAGAGGCAACACCCACATACTCAGCTTCAGTAGTAGAAGGAGCCACTGAATTTTGGTTTTTTTTACCCCATGAGATCGAGCATGACCCCCAAAAATGTCATTCCCAGATGTACTCTTCCAATCTACCAAATATCCAGCATAATCATTATCAGCATATCCAATCAAGTCAAAATTATCTCTAGAAGGATAAAAGAGGACCAGGTCCTGCTTTCCCTTGAGATACTTCAGAATTCTTTTGGCAGCCTTCAAATGAGATTCTCTTAGGCTTGATTGAAACCTAGCACACAACCCACACTGAATACAATATCAGGCCTGCTAGCACCCGGAGCATGTTTGAAGTTGGTAGATTTTGCTGGTGTTTGGTGTGCTTCGCGATCGCGGAGCAGGTTTCTTGATTGCGGAGTGTTATTTGGAGTTAGGGGAGATTTGTTATTCACGTTCATGAAAGGGATCTAGGAGCTGGAAGTTTGGTCTTTGCATTCGCAAAGGCAAGGCTACATTCATACAGGAGGCTGGGCTGGAAGGCATCGCATTCGCGAGGATCAGTGTCGCGTTCGCGAAGGTTTGGCAAGCTAGGCATCACGATCGCGAGGGTACTTCTGCGATCATAAAAGAGGGATTTCTGGCAGAAGCATTTTGTGCTTCACGAACGCAAGGCTTGGGCCGCGTTCCCGAAGAGTACCCCTAGGCAGAATTATTAAGTTGTTATTTCGGGATTTTGACTCATTCTTTCATATTTTGAACCCTAGACTTGGAGAGAGGCGATTTTTCAAGGAGCTTTTCATACAAGACCAAGGGTAAGTGATTTATACTTGTGAGAAAGCACGGGAGAAAAATATATTATTGATATTAGATACTCAATATAATACAAGAGGTCCTATTTATAGTTATAGTCTACAAAGTACATATTACTCCCATTCCAATATGGGACTACACATAACTAACACTCCCCCTCAAGTCGGTGCACACACATCATATGTACCAAGCTTGTTACACATGTAACTAATACGAGAACCAGTAACAGACTTAGTGAAAATATCTGCTACTTGATCATTCGACTTTACAAACTTTGTAACAATATCTCCTGAAAGTATTTTTCTCAGTCAAAGTGACAGTCGATCTCAATGTGTTTAGTCCTCTCATGGAACACCGGATTTGACGCAATATGAAGAGCAACTTGGTTATCACACACCAGTTCTATCTTGCTGAATTCTCCGAACTTTAACTCCTTGAGCAACTGCTTGACCAAAACTAACTCACACGTTGCCATAGACATGACCCGATATTCGACTTCGTTGCTAAATCGAGCAACTACATTCTGTTTCTTGTTCTTCCACGAGACCAAATTACCTCCTACTAGAATACAATATCCAGACGTAGAACGTCTATCAAAAGGTGATCTTGCCCAATCAGCATCTGTGTACCCAGCAATCTGCTCGTGGCCTCGATCCTTGAATAGTAATCCTTTGCTTGGAGCTGACTTTATATACAGAAGAATGCGAACAACTGCATCCCACTGATAGTCACTGGGAGAATCCATCAACTGACTTACAACATTCACCGGAAAAGAAATGTCAGGCCTAGTTACTGTGAGGTAATTCAATTTGCCAACCAATCTGCTATATCTCGTAAGGTCTCTAAGAGGTTCACAATGTCTAGGCAGAAGCTTAGCATTCGGATCCATAAGAGAGTCAATAGGTCTGCAACTTGTGAGAAGGCACGGGAGAAAATATGTTATTGATATTGGATGATAAATACAATACAAGAGGTCCTTATTTATAGCTATACACTACAAGAAGATATTACTCCTCTTCCAATGTGGGACAAGACAACACTATACATATCTGTAAACTAACACTCCCCCTCAAGCCGGTGCATACACATCATATGTACTAAGATTGTTACACATATAACTAATACGAGAACGAGTAAGAGACTTAGTGAAAATATCTGCTAGTTGATCATTCGACTTTACAAACTTTGTAACAATATCTCCTGAAAGTATTTTTTGTCTTACAAAATGACAGTCGATCCCAATGTATTTAGTCCTCTCATGGAATACCGGATTTGACGCAATATGAAGAGCAGCTTGGTTATCACACACCAGTTCCATCTTGTTGATTTCTCCGAAATTTAACTTCTTGAGCAACTGCTTGACCGAAACTAACTCACACGTCGCCATAGCCATGGCCCGATATTCGGCTTCGGCACTAGATCGAGCAACTACATTCTGTTTCTTGCTCTTCCACGAGACTAAATTACCTCCTACTAAAACACAATATCCAGATGTAGAACGTCTATCAAAAGGTGATCCTGCCCAATCAGCACATGTGTACCCAACAATATGCTCGTGGCCTCGATCCTCGAATAGTAATCCTTTGCCTGGAGCTGACTATATATACCGAAGAATGCGAACAATTGCATCCCAGTGACTATCACAGGGAGAATCCATAAACTAACTTACAACACTCACCGGAAAAGAAATGTCAGGTCTAGTCACTGTGAGGTAATTCAATTTGCCAACCAACCTCTTATATCTTGTAGGGTCTCTAAGAGGCTCCCCCTGTCCAGGTAGAAGCTTAGCATTCGGATCTATAGGAGAGTCAATAGGTCTGCAACCTATCATTCCAGTCTCCTCAAGAATGTCTAAGGCATACTTCCGCTGTGAAATAACAATACCTGAGCTAGACTGAGCAACCTCAATACCTAGAAAATACTTCAATCTGCCAAGATCCTTAGTCTAGAAGTGCTGAAAGAGATGTTGCTTCAGATTAGTAATACCATCCTGATCATTACCAATAATAATAATATCATCAACATAAACCACTAGATAAATACACAGATTAGGAGCAGAATGCCGATAAAACACAGAATGATCAGCCTCGCTACGAGTCATGCCCAACTCCTGAATAATTGTGCTGAACTTACCAAACCAAGCTCGAGGGGATTGTTTCAAACCATATAGTGACCTGCGCAATCTGCACACACAACCATTAAACTTTCCCTGAGCAACAAAACCAGGTGGTTGATCAATATAAACTTCTTCCTCAAGATCACCGTGGAGAAAAGCATTCTTAATGTCTAATTAATAAAGAGGCCAATGACGTACAACAGCCATGGACAAAAAGAGACGAACAAATGCTACTTTAGCCACGGGAGAGAGTATCACTATAATCAAGCCCAAAAATCTGAATATATCCTTTTGCAACAAGATGAGCCTTAAGCCGATCAACCTGGCCATCCTGGCCGACTTTGACTGCATAAACCCAGCGACAACCAACAGTAGACTTACCTGCAGGAAAAGGAACAAGCTCCCAAGTGCCACTCACATGTAAAGCAGACATCTCGTCAATCATAGCATGTCGCCATCCTGGATGAGATAGTGCCTCACCTGTAGGCTTAAGCATATAAACAGTGGATAAAGAAGATATAAACGCATAATGAGGTGACGACAGATGATGATAACTTAAACCGACATAGTGGGGATTAGGATTAAGTGTGGATCGTACACCTTTGCGGAGTGCAATTGGTTGACTAAGAGGAGACAAGTCCGCAGTAGGTGCAGAATCTGATGTGGGACATGAATCACCTGGTCCTGATGCTCGATGTGGACGACGATGATAAGTCAAGAGTGGTTCAGCTGCAGAAGGTTGAACTGGATTATGCGAAGGAACTGGAGCTATATGTGGTGGAGCTACAACTAGAGCGATAGGTGGTGGTACTGGAGCTATTGGTGGTGGAGCTACAACTGGAGCTGTAGGTGGTGGAGCTGGAGTGACTGAATCTCCAAAAGATGAAACTGGTAGTACATAAGAAATATCTAAGTGATTACCTGAACTTGTGAAGTATGATTGGGTTTCAAAGAAGGTAACATCAGCGGACATAAGGTACCGCTGGAGGTCAGGAGAGTAGCATCGATACCCCTTTTGGGTTCTCGAGAAACCAAGAAATACGTACATAAGAGCACAAGGAGCTAACTTATCTATTCTTGGAGTAAGGTTATGGACTAAACAAGTGCTTCCAAAGATACGGGGTGGAAGAGAGAACAAAGGTAAGTGGGGAAACATGACAGAGAGTGGAACTTGGTTCTCGATAGCTAAAGATGGCATACGATTAATAAGATAGCAAGATGTAAGAACTACATCCCCCAAAAACGCAACGGAGCATGAGATTGTATGAGTAGGGTACGAGCAGTTTCAATAAGATGTCGATTCTTCTTTCAGCTACCCCATTTTGTTGAGATGTGTACGGACAAGATGTTTGATGAATAATCCCATGAGATTTCATAAACTGCTGAAATGGGGAAGACAAATACTCTCGGGCATTATCACTACGAAATGTGCGAATAGAAACCCCAAATTGATTTTGAATTTCAGCGTGGAAGGTCTGGAAAATA
>AWOL01S0008672.1:4683-21601 GCA_000715115.1 Nicotiana otophora
CAGATTTTGGAGTTGGTCCCAGCGGCGTATCGTAGACTTGCTAGGATTTCAGCTACCAGAGGAGACTTGAGGTATAACTGCATGGCGTCCGCAGTTCTGAAGTCCCCGTCTTTTTTAATTTAGCTGTATGTTTATTTCCAGACAGCTTTATTTTATTCAGACCTTTATTTGTATTTATTCTAGAAGCTCGTGTACTTGTGACACCAATTCTGGGATGGTATTTAGACACCGTTGCATTCATGGATTATTTTACTATATTTCAAACTTTACTTCCGCTTTTGTTTCCTTGATTATTAATAATGTAAAGATTGTTTAAAAATTGGTTAATATTATTCTAAAGTTGGCTTGCCTAGCAAGTGAAATGTTAGGCGCCATCACGGTCTGAAGGTGGGAATTTCGGGTCATGACACTATACTTCTGCACATCTCTTTGTGTAGATCCAGGTTGTTCCTACCAGATCAGATACCAGTGAGTTGGACCGCACGTGGAGACTTCAAGGTATATCTGCTAGCGTCCGCATACCTCGGAGTCCCCCTCTATCCTTATTGTGTTGTTTCCCTTATTCTCTTTAGACTTTGATGTATAGACACACTTAGTATTTTCTCTTAAAAGCTTGTGACTTGTTTCTACCGGATTTTGGGAGATGTATCTATTTTGCATCGCAGTTTGATTTATGTTACATATTGAGATTTGAGCTATAGTTTTATATTTCCGCTGTTCCGCTTAATTGTTAGGCTTACCTAGTCTTAGAGACTAGGTGTCATCACGACATCCTACGGAGGGAAATTGGGGTCGTAACACGCTGCAACCTATCTGAAACTCACCCGAGCCATCGAGGCTCCAACCCAAACATGCACACAAGTTCAAAAATATCATATGAACTCGCTCGCATGATCAAAATACCGAAATAACACCTAGAACTATGAATCGGACACCAACTCCTTTTGCACCAAATTTTGCAGACAAGTCATAAATACTGTAATGAATTATACCAAATTCCAGAACAAGAATCCGGATCCGATAGAAATAAAGTCAAACTACGGTCAAACTTGAAATTTCTTTAAACCTTTAAATTTCTAGTTTTCAACAAATTATGATAATTCAAGTTAGGGACTTCCGAATTCGATTCCGGGCATACGCCCAAGTCTTAAATCACGATACGGACCTACCGGGACCGTCAAATCACTAATTTGGGTCTGTTTGCTCAAAACGTTAACCGAAGTCAACTCAAATAAATTATTAAGGCACGATTTTATATTATTATCAATTTTCACATAAAAACCTTCCGGAAAAAGACACAGACTACACACGCAAATCGAAAAAGGCTAAACAGAGCTATTCGGGATTTCAAAACATAGAATTGAGGGTTAAAACTATCAATGACCTATCGGGTCATCACAGATCCAAATTTTAACCCATGTTGACCTAGTCCATCTCAGCTCAAGTAACGTTTGGGCGGGAATTACCCACTCAAAATCGGCCCAACCCATTAAGACCAGTTCAAAATTGGCCCAACCTACCCATTTGACATTCCTACCTATACTTAATACTAGTGCTAGTTAGAACATATTACATAGATTTATAGATTATATTGTAATTAATTTTATAATTTAGATTTTGGCAAGAATACACACATTAAAAGTATCTTGATTTTATATTAAAGGTATGGTATTAAGAATAAAATGAGAAGTTTGTAGTTAAAGATATTTTCAATATATATACCATGCTTTTTTTAACGAACAAAAAACATAATATCATATAAAATGAAACGTAGTGGGTATCATGTGGTTATTTGTTTAAGTTATATGCCTGCATAATTTTTATAATAAGCGTAATTTCACATATTATAATAAAATATTTATTCTATTTTTTAGTTTACAGGATCATACTTGTAAGTAAAACAACATAATTTGGTAGTTATAAAGTGTTCGCAATAAATTTTTGTAGTACGAAAAATAAACTGCAACAAAAATAATACGAAGAAAAAGAGATTTTATTGATGAATATTTGTGAGTACAATTCTATGTATCCCTTGATTCTCCTCTCTGAAATTCTCCGTGATTCGAGGGCTTGAGAAGTGCCTTTCTCTAACGTAAGATGAGACCTCCTTGTGATGTATTTAATCGCCAAGAATGTCGAGCAGCACTTCGTTATTTTGGGTTGATCTCCGGAAAGAACTCCGTTGATCACTCCTTTGTTGAAAAGCTTTGCACTTGATGATTGATCTCTCTGTTTGCGGATGCCTTCACCAATTAAGAAATGCTCTTCTCCAACTCTGAATCTCCCCAGAGAGTTATGTAACCCCTTTATTTATAGTTGTAGAGGATGGACAGTCCAGCTACATATGAACTCTCTTACTTGATTCTGAATGGCTCATATGATCCATCAAACTTATCACATAAGCTATGTCATAAGCTTGCTTGTGATTGGCCAAGACATGTCATTTTAGACAGTCGGCAACTCTTGATTGGTCACTATTTTGGTCTAGGATTGCCACATCTTTTAACACGTGGCATCATCTTGTTGGCTTTGAGTTTGACTGGACATGCCATGTCACTTGACACCTGGAATGAGTCTGGGCCTTAAGATGAAATGGACCTTGGGCTTAAAAATAATAAAATGAACTAATTTAATTTGTAATGTCCAAATTAATTATTTAACCCAATTGAATTTAATTCAAATATTGTATGAATTAGACCCAATAAATTTTATATATCTACAGATGCCCCTACTTCAAGATTTGTCGAGGTGTAGACTTGTTGAACCTTAGACGAGGCTTGAAATATCGGCAAAAATAATTACTCTATATCTTTTCGTCAAATGAAACAATTGAGTAGTTTTATAGGGAGCTACTTTTTTGTGAAAGAAAAAGAAGAAGTTACATGACCTAAATCATGACATCCCAAATCCACGCTGGACAAAGACGTAGTTAATTTGCACAAAATTTTGCTTTTAATTAAACAACTCTCGGCACCCTCTTTGAATAAGGAAAATCTAATTTCAAGATATAGTCCATGTAGAAATTGATTATTGTTTCCTCCTGCACTTTGAAATGTGACAGTAGTAAACTTAGCAAGGTGGTAATATGAGTCCATCTAAAATTGTAATGACCCAGCTAGTCATTTTAAGTGTATTGGCTCTGATCTCCTATTTATTGCCTTCTTTGTGTTATATTGTGATTTCGTGACTTGTCGGGGTGTTTCGTTTCGGGTTCGGGAAAATTTCGGAGTGAAATGGGACACATAGTCCCTAAGTTTGAGGTTTAAGTTATTAGAGTTGACCGTAGTTTGACTTTTATCAATACAACTCCGGAATAGAGTTTTGACGGCCTCAATAGCTCTGTGTGGTGATTTTGGACTTAAGAGTGTGTCCAGATGTTGATTTGGAGGTCTGTAGGTCGTTTCAGCAAAAATTGGCGAAGTTAGGAAAATTAAGGTTTGGAAGGTTTGGGAAGTTTGACCGGGAGTTGAATTTATTGATATTGGATTCAGATCCCAATTCTAGAAGTTGGAATAGGTCTATAATGTCATTTATGACTTGTGTGCAAAATTTAATGTCAATCGGAGTTGATTTGATAGGTTTCGGCATCGATTGTAAAGGTTGGATTCATTAGTTATCATTAAACTTGAATTGTAGCGTGATTCATGTTTTTGATATTGTTTGATATGATTTGAGGTCTCAACTAAGTTCGTATCATATTTTAGGACCTGTTGGTATGTTCGCTTGAGGTCCCGGGGGCCTCGGGTAGATTTCATATGGTTATCGAAGTGTAATTTAACTTGGGAGATTGTGACATTTCTGATCTGGTTTCCTTCTGTGCGATCGCGAGGTTAGGTCTGCGATCTTGAAGGGTCTTTGTGGGATCTTGGGTTTTTCCTCTTCATGTTCGTAGAGAGGGTTTCGCGATCTTGGAAGTAGTGAAACTGGTGCTACGCGAACGCATAGAGTGGATCGCATTCGCGTACAAGGAAGTGAGGCAGCTGGGTCACGCGAAGTTGTTCTTTGCGATCACGTGGGCATGTCCGCGATTGCGTAGGTCTGTGTATTGGTAAACCCCATTCGCGTGGATTCAATCGTGTTCGCGAAGGCCGTTTTTGGGGGTATCTTTGTTTGTTCTTTGCGATCGCGAAGAGTAATCAATGGGCAGCAGTGTTAAAATTCCTAAACGAGGGTTTGAACCCATGTTTCATATTTTAAGCAGAGACCTCAGATTTGGGCGATTCTTGAAGGGATTTTCAAGGAGTTGACTGGGGTAAATGATTTTAACTCTGTTTTAGTTGTATTACATGAATCCATCGTTATTTTTGTCAATTAATTAGTGGTTGGAGTTGGAACATTTTGGGGGGAAATGATGAAACTTCTTTGGCCAAATTTTGGGGATTTGAGTGGCGTTTTGGTGTCAGATTTGAGTAATTTTGGTATGGTTAGACTCGATATCGTGTGGATGTTCGAATTTTTATAATTTTGGTCGAGTTTCGAGATGCGGGCCTAGGTTGACTTTTTATTTATTCGTAAAGATCATGATTTTATTGTTTGAATTAGTTTCCTATAATTTATATTTATAGTATGAAATTATTTTAGCTAGATTAGAGCCGTTCGGAGTCGGATAATCGAGGGAAAGGCCTACTAGTGGATTGATTTAGCGTGATTTGAGGTAAGTGACTTACCTAACCTTGTGTGGGGGATATTTTCCTTAGGATTGGTGTTGTTTGTGATACTTGTGATGTGTGGAAGCCGTGTACGCAAGGTGACGAGTGTGTACACTGGCTAAATGTGGAAATTATCGGTTTTAGCTATGTAGATTCCTTTGATGCTTTAATTGAGTTATCTTAACATGTTGCATTCATCATTCTTAGTCTATTTTCACATGTCTACTTGTCTTATTCTCTTACATGCTAATTGCCCTACATGTTTAGTTGAAGTTCTAGTTTCCTTATTCCGTATTCATTACTTAATTTTTGTACTCTTTACTTGAGTTGTTAAATCGTGGAATATCTTGTTGTTGAAATTGGTATTGAGATATAAAGGCCGTGATTCACATTGAGGTTGTCACGATCCAAAATCCTTTAAAGGTCGTGATGGCACCTAACACCGCTGTCAGACAAGCCAACGATAATTAATTAACTTAATTACTCATTTTAGTATTTTTTTTTAAATCGTAATTTTCGTCAATTAAATAGTAAAAGATAGGACTTACGGAGTAAATGATAATATTTCCACAACTAAAATACTGAACAACCTATAACCACTCCTAAAACCCGGTGTCACAAGTGCATAAGCATTAACTAGGGAGTAAAATAAAATACAGCAATTGTCCGGAATACAAATTAGACAGGAAAGATATAAATAACTCTGAAGGAGACTCTGCTGGCTGCGGATCGTAGTATAGAATGTAGATCATCTATGTCCCCGCAATAATCGTGCCTCTGCGCCCACAAGGCCACTAGACATATATGCAGCTGCACAAAAATGTACAGCAAGTGTAGTATGAGTACGTAAATCAACGCGTACCCAGTAAGTATCTAGTCTAACCTCGAAGAAGTAGTGACGAAGGGTCGACTATGACACTTACTATGGGCTAACAATAAATACCGATATTATACTTAAGCATGGATTGTATGAAACAACTGTAAACTCAATTACAAGAAGTGAGCGGACAATTCTTTTATTAATAGGAAATGTTTTCCAAATTTATTCTCATCATTTAACAATTTATATCTCAAACCAATGAAGCAATATCAATTATTATTAGTTCCAAAGATTTATCATGCGCAAATCATGCCGAGGTTGTACGGCCCGATCCAACATAAATATTTAAATTGTTCACTGTCGAGGGTCGAACTGCACAAACCATAGATGCATCTATCTGCTACCGAGGCGTTCGGCCCGCTCCACAAATAGAAAATATTTTAAGGAAAACACAAATTCTCAATAACAGTCAAGTGTTCCATTCACAACTTCAAGTAAGTGAAATTTAATTCTTTTATCAGGTTTCAAAAGACTTAAGCAATTAAGTTAACAAGTAGGGTACAAATATTGTAAGTATAGCATGATATGGGTCCTAGACTACCCGGACAATAGCATAATTAGTAGTTACGTATGGACTCTCGTCACCTCGTGCGTACGTAGCCCCCACAAATAGAAGCACATTTTAATTCAATTAACATATGGGGTTAATTCCCTCTTACAAGGTTAGAAAAGAGACACACCTCGCTCTGAAATTCCATAACCAGCTCCAAAGCCTTTCCAACAACTCAAACTGATGTCCATCGCTCCAAAACTAGTCAATAAATGTGCAAATTCATAAATATATACTCTAATACTCATCATAATTCAATTTACAACAATATCCAACTCTGCTCGAAAAGTCGATAAAATTACCCCCGGGCCCACGTGCCCAGATTCCGAACATTTCTGAAGACAACCGTTACCCATAACACTACGAACTCAAATATATGATTTATTCTCAATTCCATACCCAAATTCGTGGTCAAAATCCAAGAATGCAAATGTCTAAGTTTTTCTTCAAAATCCCAAATTTTTACTAATTTTCATGTTTAAATCCATATATAAAGCATGTATTTAACTCACAATATGTAGGAATTACCTACCTCATGAAGGATGACAGAATGGCACTCCAAAATCGCACCCAAGGCCGGCTCTCATGGAGGAAATGAAATGAAAATGGCCAAACCCCGTTTAATTAAGAAACCTCACTGCCCAGCCACGATATTCGCTTTTGCGGTCCAATAGCCGCTCCTGCGGCTCCGCACTTGCGTAAATTTCATCACAGGTGCGGTTCAAGCTCGGCCCAACAGTCCCCGCATCTACGCCGCATGCAGCGCATCTACGCCTCTGCTTCCGCGATCCTCATGTGCATCTGTGCTCGCGCACCTGCACGTTTGTGCCCGCTTCTGCTACCCCAAGCCTTTTGGCCAACCTCCACTTCTGCGCTTGCCTTGCCGCTTTTGCGCCATCGCACCTGCGGCCCTTTTTCCGTAGGTGCGATTCCACCAGCAACCAGAAAATCCCAGCATTCCCTTAGTTCAAAAATCGATCCGTTAAGCATTTGAAACTCACCCGAGGCCCTCGGGACCCTAACCAAATATACCAACAAGTCCTAAAATATCATACGAACTTAGTCGAGCCTTTAAATCACATCGAACAATGCTAAAAGTACGAATCACCCTCCAATTCAAATTTAATGAACTTTGAAATTTCAAACTTCTACAATCGATGCCGAAACCTATCAAATCACGTCCGATTGACCTCAAACTTTGCATATAATTCATAATTGGCATTACGGACCTACTCCAACTTCCAGAATTAGAATCCGACCCCGATATCAAAAAGTCCACTCCCAGTCAAACTTCTTAAAATCATCCAAATTTCCAACTTTCGCCAATTGACGCCGAAATGAGCTACGGACCTCCAAATCAACGTTCGGACATGCACCTAAGACAAAAATCACCATACGGAACTATTCCTAGGATTGAAATCCCAAACGGACATCGATAACAACAAAATCTACTTCAACCCAAACTTAGAAAATTATTAAACCTTCAAAGTGCCAACTTTTCATAATAAGCGTCTAAATACTCCCGGGCTACCCGACACTCAACCCGAACATACGCCCAAGTCCAAAATTATCATACAAACCTATTAGAACCTTCAAATCCTGATTCTGAGGTCATTTATAAAAATTCCAAACCTTAGCAAGTTTCCCAACTTAAAGCTTCCGAAATTAGAATTTGTCTTTCCAAATCAACTCTGAACTTCCCGAAATTTGATCCTGACCATACGTGCAAGTCATAATACCTGAAGTGAAACTTCTCATGGCCTCAAACCACCGAACGATGAGCTAGAGCTCAAAACGACCGGTCGGGTCGTTACAGAGGCCAAGTGTTAAGTTGTGAAATACCATTATGTGGAGTTGTTTATTTCGGTTTTTACTGTTGAGATTCTTGTGTACATTGTGGTTGAACCATGGGGTCTTTACTGTGAAAATATTGTATTTTTTTGGTTGATTTGGCAAGCCATGATATTGGGAACTTGAGGTGCGATTTGTGATACGTTGTGATTTTGCGCATGCGGTGGTATAAGGTTTTGGGGTTGAAACACATGCGGCGAGATAAGGTGGGCTTGATACGTGTGGCTAGTAGGGGAACTACTAAAACGGGGGATGCTATTTCCGGAAAATGATTTTCAAAACTAAATGTAAAGGCTCTCGCGGTGATATAAGCAAAGATTGCGAGTTATTTTTGTGATTTGGGACTACGAGGCGGTACCTCGGTAGTGACCATTGTTGGTCTTTCTTTATTTGATGTACTTGTTTTTGGTTGTCATTTCCTTAACATGTTAAATCCTTGTTTCCTTTCGTGATGTATTATTTGCCTTGATTCTGTGTAGTTAACTTTTGGTATACTCCTTACTTGATTCATTTCCTTTGTCATTTTATTATATTGTTAAATCTTTCATCCTGTTTCGTATTGTTTCCAGTAGGTCCTTGACCTGACCACGTCACTACTCTACCGAGGTTAGGCTTGGCACTTACTGGGTACCATTGTGATGTACTCATACTATGTATTTGCACATCTTTTTGTGCAGATCTAGGTATTTTCTACCAGTCCGGGTGTCAGTGAGTAGAGTCCGTATGTGGAGACTTCAACGTACACCTGCAAGCGTACCCAGGCCTCGGAGTCCCCCTCTACCTAGATTATTTTACTTCCTTGTCCTTATTTAGACACTATTGTATAGAGATATTTAGTATCACTTCATAGAGCTTGTGACTTATATTTCGCCGGATTTTGGGAGTTGTACATGGTTAAGTTGCAGATTTTATTTTATATAATTGTTGAAGTTTTGAGACTTTAAATCATTATTTCAGTTATTCCACATGTTTGTTAGGCTTACCTTGTCTTAGAGACTAGGTGCCATCACGACATCCTACGGAAGGAAATTGGGGTCGTGACAAGTTGGTATCAGAGCTCTAGGTTCATAGGTGTTATGATTCACAAGCAAGTATAGTAAAGTCTCGTGGATCGGTATGGAGACGTCTGTACTTCTCTTCGAGAGGCAATTGAACTGTTAGGAAAAGTTTCACTTCTTTGATCCCTTATCGTGCAAATTGTTTGACTTTGGGATTCTAAATATCTATCTTTATCTTCTCTCACAGATGGTGAGGACACGTACAGCCGGATCGTATGACTAGACACTCGCGTCCCATGCTAGTGCCACAAGAGGCCGGAGCTGGGGTAGAGGCCGAGGACGGGCACGTGGTGCAGCCAGAGCACCGGCCCGAGCTGCTACAGAGGAGCCACCAGTAGCTCCGGTTGGAGGACAGATATCCGATGCGCCTGATACTGCCCCAGTACTTCAGGAGACCCTCACCCAGTTTTTGAGCATGTTTGGAACTCTAGCTCAGTCACGGTTGATGCCACTTGCTCCTTCCACATCTTAGGTCGAGGGAGGAGCACAGACTCCCTCCGCCCGCACCCTAGAGAAGCAGGTCCCATAGGTCATACCAGTGTAGCCGGTCGCCCCAATTCAACCCGAGGTTAGGGCAGCTCAGGCTCGAGAGGTATAAGAAGTACCACCCTCCTACTTTTAGCGAGATGGGTATTATGGAGTGCCATCATATCCTCCGTACTATGGGTATTATGGAGTCTAGTAGGGTTGCTTTCACTACGTTCTAGCTTGAGGGAGTGGTTTATCAGTGGTGGCGAGCGTATGTGTCACGACCTAAAATCCATTATAGGCCATGATGGCACCCAACGTCGTTGTTAGGCAAGCCAACACTTAATTATTCATTTTATTAGTTTTAAAATCATGAATCTTATTTAGATAGAGAGGTCAGTGCATTAAAATAAATCGTAGTTACTTACAGTTAATTAAAATATAAAGTAAAGGTGTGACAATGTAAAACAATCCAAAAACAACTTCTAGAACAACCCCCAAAACCCGGGGTCACAAGTGCATGAGCATCTAATAGAAGGTACAATAACAATACAACAACTTTCTGGAATAGAAGTAAGATAGGAAAATGTAAATAATTCTAATGGAGACTCTGTATGTTGCGGATCGTAACAAGGGGTGCAGCTCACCGTAAAGTCCCTGAAATATCCGCTCATTTGCGCCCAAAAGACCACCAGAAATATATACCTGCACAATAAGTGCAGAAGTGTAGCATGAGTACGTAAATCAATGCATACCCAGTAAGTATCTAGCCTAACCCTGGAGAAGTAGTGACGAGGGGTCGACATCAACACTTACTCATGGTCCAATAAATTAAATATAAAAGAAAGTAAGCAAGTATGAGTCATGGTAAATAAATAGTATAAACAAATTAGGTACGTGGTACAATCTTCCTCTGAACAGTAAACACAAGCTCTATATTATCGGTTACCTCCTCAACCGGAGTATATATAAAATGGTCCTCGCCCGATAAGTCGTCACAACTCAAATCAGGAAAGCTCACGGATATGCTAGCTTCTTGTCAAATATTATGCACGATTCTGCAGAGGTTAACTGGCCGATCCCATAAGAGTGTTTCATGAAGTTGCCGAGGCGAACAGCCCGATCCCATAAGAGTATTTTATAGCAATGCCGAGGCGAATGGCCCGATCTCATGAGAGTATGATACTTCCGAGGTGAATGACCTGATCCCATAATAATATGATACTGCCGAGGTGAATGGCCCGATCCCGTAAGAATATGATACTGCTGAGGCGAACGGCCTGATCCCATAAGAATATGATACTACCGAGGCGAACGGCCCGATCCTATTAGAATAAGAGGCTTTAATGGGTCTTTGACCCCACCTTACGAATATACGTGTGAGTTAAGAAATTTAAGGAAGCTTTTCGATGAAAACGCACAACGCAGGAAATATTCGTAAGGGAACACAATTATTCTACAACTAATCAAGTAGCTCATCCAATCTTTACTATAGTGAGTCCAACACTCTACGCAAGCCTAGTCTCAAGTCGCAACGTGAAATCAAAGAATTAAATAGGGAAGGATAACTCAAATAGTACAATTAAAGCATGGCGTGAACCTAAGTCTACCCGGACATAATCCGAAATTCTAGCATACGCACGGACACTCATCACCTCATACGTGCGCAGCTCCCACAACATGTAGCATACAATAAGAACAACACCCAAGGGTAAATTTCCCCCTTATAGGGTTAGACATAAGACTTACCTCGCTCCGAAGTTCCGTAACTGGAACCAACATCTCTCTAACACCTCAAACCGATGGCCATCAATTCAAAACTAGTCAAATAATGTGCAAATCAATCAAAATATACCCCAATGTGTATAATTTAAATATTTATAATGATTCCCAACTCCACTCGAAAAGTCCACAAAGTCAACCCTCAGGATCACGTGTCCGGATTCCAAATATTTTCGAAGATAAATATTACACATAACATTACGAACTCAAATATATAATTTATT
This sequence comes from Nicotiana otophora, assembly GCA_000715115.1. Taxonomy (NCBI): domain Eukaryota; kingdom Viridiplantae; phylum Streptophyta; class Magnoliopsida; order Solanales; family Solanaceae; genus Nicotiana; species Nicotiana otophora. Next base: position 16,146 of record AWOL01S0008672.1, read on the forward strand.
CATAATTCCATGTCCAATTTCATTGTAAAAATCCAAAAATATCAAGTTCTAGGTTTTCTTAAAAAGCTCCACAATTTCTACAAAATTTCATGAATTTACAAGCCTAAATTCGTATATTTAAATCAAAGCTTGTAAAAATCACTTACCTCATGATTGACGATGAAAATGGCACTCCAAAATCGCTCCAAGGTCAGCTCCCAAGGAAGAAATGAGATGAAAATGAGCCAAATCCCGTACTTAACAAGGCATTCCGCCCATCAATCATCGCACCTGCAGTCACTTGATCGTATCTACGGTCCCGCGGGTGCGGTGTAAACATCGCATCGGTGAACACCCCCGGCCTCCACCACTTTGCTTTTGAGGATGAGGGTCTGGTTCTGCAGGTCTACTTCTGTGAAATTCCTTCACTTCTATGCTTCTTCATCCCAAGGCCCCTTTCCGCTTCTGCAGAATACACTTCACACCTACGCTTGAACCTTCGCATCTGCGGAAAACCCCTCCTCCTTACCTCTTCGCTTCTGCGCTCCATTCCCTACATCTTCGAGCTCGTAGATGCGGAAATAGGCTCACTCCTCTAGCCAATGCCCAGCTTGCCTAGAACAGCTTCTGCGATCCCCTTGTCTGCTTCTGTGGCTCTGCACCTGTGGCCAAAACCTCGTAGGTGGGCTTACACCAGATCAGCTGCCACTAGAAATTGCATAAGGCCAAATTCTCACTCTAATTTCAATCTGAATCAAACTCGAGGCCCCCTGGACCCCATCCAAATATATCAATGCATCCCAAAAATATGATACAAACTTAGTCAAAGCCTCAAATCACATCAAACAATACCAAAACTATGAATCAACGATCGAAACCTTTATTTAACTTTCAAACTTTGAAACTTTGTTGAACGTATCCAAATAATGCTTAAATATTCTGGAATGACGCCAAACTTTACGCACAAGTTATAAATCACAATATGAATCTATTCCATGTTTAGAACCCCGAACGAATATCGATAACAACAAAATTCACTTGAAATCAAACTTAAGAAATTCTTAAACTTTCAAAATGCCAACATTCGATAATAGGCGTCGAAATGCCCTCGGACCACCCGATACTCGACCCAAACACACGTACAAGTCTAAAATCATCATACTAACTTATTGGAACCTTCAAATCCTGATTCCAAGATCGTTTACTCAAAATTCAAACCTTAGTCAACTCTTCCAACTTAAGGCTTCCGAATTAAGAATTTTCCATCTAAATCAACTCCGAACTTCCCGAACTTTAATTCTGACCACACGTACAAGTCATCATATATGAAGTGAAGCGACTCAAGGCCTCAAACTTCTGAACAGTACACTAGAGCTCAAAACGGTCGATCGGGTCATTACAGTATGAGTTGGGTAGTCCAACCGAGGCAGCTTTACTCACTTAGGCTTAGTTCACAGATATGTTCTTGAGGGAGTTTGTTCCCCAGAGTCTCAGGGATGCATGGCGTGCAGAGTTTGAGCAGTTGCACCAGGGTGTTATGACCGTATCGGAGTATGCAATTCAGTTCAGTAATTTGTCTAGGCATGCACCAGCCTTGTTTGTTAATGTCAGAGAGCAAGTTCGTCGATTTATCAAGGGGCTCAACGCTGGTATCAGGTTCAGCATTGACCGAGAGTTGGACATGGACATTCCATACGAGCAGATGGTGGAATTCGCTCGGAGATTGGAGGGTATGTGGGGCCGGGAAAGAGAGGAGAGGGAGGCCAAGAGATTCTAGCACATATAGTGGTGCTCGTGCCCCAGTTGCAACCCATCATGGTAGGGTCTATGTGAGTCGCCCTATTCATTCAGCACTTCCAGCTTCTAGTGGCATTCCAGCCACTCCCAGACCTCAGGTTCCCTATTATACACCGCCATTGTCTAGTGCACCTCCTGCACGGGAAGCTTTCAGTGGTCAGTTCAGCTGATTAAGCCCGAGCCAGTTCCAGCAGCGACGTCCTCTGAGAGCTTGTTTTGAGTGTAGTGACACTCGTTATATGGTGAGGGACTAACCCAGACTCGAAAGTGGTGCACCTTCAGAGACTACTCAAGCCCCACATATTCCATAGGGCCCCCAGGCTTCTCAGGCCGTGGTTACCGCACCAGTTTCCACTCCACCTGCACAGCCAGCTAGGGTGGAGGTCGGGCAGGTAGAGGTCGCCCTAGAGGAGGAGGCAAGTCCAAATATTATGCTCTTCCTGGTAAGACGGAGGCAATTGCATTCAACTCCGTTATCACAGGTATTGTTCCGGTTTGTCATAGAGATGCATCAGTCTTATTTGATCTAGGCTCTACTTATTCCTATGTATCATCTTATTTTGCTCCATATTTGGGTATATCCCGTGATTCTCTGAGTTGCCCTGTCTATGTGTCCACACCTGTAGGGGATTCCATTGTTGCTGACCGTGTGTATCGGTCGTGTTTAGTTGTTCTTGGTGGTTTTGAGACCAGAGCCGATCTATTGTTGCTCAATATAGTAGATTTTGATGTTATTTTGGGCATGGACTGGTTATCGCCCTATCATGATATTCTTGATTGTCACGCCAAGACGGTGATGTTGTCTATGCCAAGTTTGTCGTGGCTATAGTGGAGAGGTACTTTAGATTATATTCCCAGCAGGGTGGTGTCTTTACTTAAGGCATAGAAGATAGTTGGAAAGGGGCATGATGCGTACCTAGCATATGTGATAGATGTCAGTATTGATACTCCTACCGTTGAGTCAATTCTGGCAGTGAGGGATTATCCAGATGTATTTCCGGTGGATCTTCCAGGCATTCCACCAGACAGGGATATTGATTTTGGTATTGATTTTTTACTGGGCACTCAGCCCATTTCTATTCCACCATATCGTATGTCCCCACCAAAGTTGAAGGAGTTAAAGGAGCAGTTGCAGGAGTTGATTAATAAGGGTTTTATTCGGCCCAGTGTATCACCTTGGGGTGCTCCGGTCTTGTTTGTAAAGAAACATAATGGTTTTATGCGCCTGTGTATTGATTATCGCCAGTTGAACAAGGTTACGATGAAGAACAGGTATCCATTGCACCGCATTGATGACCTATTTTATCAGCTACAGGGTGCCAGAATATTCTCTAAGATTGACTTGCATTTAGGCTATCATCAGTTGAAGATTCGGGAGCCAGATATCCCGAAGACTGAATTCAGGACTCGGTATGGTCATTACGAGTTCCTTGTGATGTCATTTGGGCTGACCAACGCCCCAATAGCATTTATGCATTTAATGAACAGTGTACTATGGCCCTATCTTGACTCATTCTTCATTGTGTTTATTGACGACATACTGGTGTATTACCAAAGCCGGGAGGATCATGAGCAGCATTTGAGGATCGTGCTTCAGACCTTGAGAGAAAAGAAGTTGTATGAAAAAATTTCAAAGTGTGAATTCTGGCTTGATTCGGTGGCATTTTTGGGTCATATAGTCTGGAGTGAGGGGATCAAGGTAGATCTGAAAAAGATTGAAGCAGTTGTTACACCCCATGTTTTCGTACGTTAGAGTACGTCGTAAGTCAATTGATGTAAGCTCAGAAATGAGATCATCTTTAAAAGTATATAAAGTAAGTTATCATGTGTAAGGCCCCGGAAAATTTCTCTAATAATTTAATATTTTAAAGTACGCCGACGGTATTTGGGAATAGCGAGTTAGAATATTATAGGAGACCCATGGGATAGAACCACATTATTTCGAAATGAAAAGTATATGTTTAAGGTGTGTTGAAACATACTAAGGAGTTTTGTGAATGAAAAGAATTCGTGTGGAACAAGTAGGATACATTAAGTGGAAAGGATATCTCAATTCGCACAAGATCCTACTTCAAACATATGCTGCTACAAACCTATAACGACTTGTGAGGTGATCTACCTATCAAATTAAATCCCTTTGAGTTTAGTATCTAGTGCTTCAAACCGTTTGTCATTCGGACATCCCTACAAGAAGTTATGATCAAATACCCAAAGGTTGTCATGTAGCTCGCTACAGAGCTCGCAAGGCCAGGTGTAAAACCAGGCTTTAGCCTGCCGAGGCCAGGTGTAATAGCAGGCTTTAGCCTGGCGAGGCCAGCCAAAAGCCAGGCTTAACCAGGCTTTAGCCTGGTGAGGCCAGGTGTAATACCAGGCTTTAGCCTGGCGAGGCCAGCCAAAAGCCAGGCTTAACCCGGCTTTAGCCTAGCGAGGCCAGGTCTGTAGCCTGGTCCAGAATTTTTGGAGTATCCATTCTTCTATTGTTATAACCCGACCCAACTTCGATAAATAAGCCTTGAAGCTCATTTTGGAGCAAAACTCTGATATTTTTAGAGAGAAGTGAGAGTGTTCTAGAGAGATAAAGAAGCTCAAGTGCTTTGTTCATCAAGATCTTGTCCATGATTTGAAATCCAACAAGGAAATCTCACAAGATCTTCACTCAAGAGGTAAGGATCAAACCTTAGTCTTCAATTTCGAGTTTGGGGTAAAAGATGAGTGATGGGGAGTATGATTCTTGGGTGTAAGAGTATTATTTACACATGCATTGTAAGGCCCCATTATAATTTCCTATTGATTTAAGATTTTAAAGTGCGACAACAGTATTTGGGAATAATGTATTCAAGTATCAAAGGAGACCTATGGGGTCGAACCACATTATTTTGACATCAAAAGTGTTTCAACGATGTTGTTTCTTAGAGTATAAATGGTATCACATTAAACAAATGATCTACAAATTCAGCTTTGATTGATGAATCGTCAAATTCTGACATCGTATGAGAGTGTTATAGCCATTCCCGTGTCGGGAAAATACGGTCGACGTGCCGTGAATTATATTAAACTGGCCACTAGTGCCAATGAAACGGGAATATGTATGAAAGACTATGAAGTGTGTTCTAAATCCGTTAAATAATACATGCTTTGGGAGTATCGTTTAGTCACCGAGGAAGGGTAGGTCAAAATAACCTTACCCCGAAACTACAAATGCTAGTGTAGGAGTGATTGAGGGGTAAATCCCCATGTTGATTTGATGAGATTGTTTTCCCCTTTTATGGTATGAGATTGATGTGTTGAGATATTTATCCTTAAATGGGATGAGAATATTGCTAGCGAGATTTGATATGCTGTCGACCCAAATACAATTGTGGTGAGACGGCTTAGCCGATCAGGCGTAGATCGGATGCCATGTCACGCACATGGTGGTGTTATGATTTGATGCCTTGAGGTGAGACGGCTTACCTGATCGGACTGAGAACAGACTTTGTGCTAAAATCACGGTGGTGTATCGGTACTAGAGATCTCCCAACTTCAAAATATTGAGACTAACCTGAAATTTATCTTTTTCCTAATTTGGCACTTTAATACTGTTTACGGCTCTCGTTGATTTCATGTTTCCTTCTCATTTTACTATTACTCATTCTATTGAGAGTGCGTTTAGTTTTACATACTAGTACTATTCCATATGT
>AWOL01S0008672.1:36566-48849 GCA_000715115.1 Nicotiana otophora
TGTTTTGTAGTATTTTGTGGTGTATATAAGGTTGGAAAATAATGTATATATGTTGTTATTATTGTGTTCTTGTGTTGTTGGTATTATCTTAAATTTGGAGGAAGTAAAGATTATAGGGGAGATGTTGCCCGTTTTAATATAAAATAAGCCTATCGTTCGTTAGGCGATAGTTGTACCTTTCGTAACTTAATGATAGTATTATTATAGTTGTTGTAGATTAAGGTGCAAATAGACGAGTTCAAGGTGGTTATTGAAAAGATTGTGATAAGGTATGTTACGACTAAACCTTTCCTTTATTTTGGCATGATCCCCTAACTACATGTGTTTGATAACGAGGCATAAAGAGAAGTTCGTACTCCTGAATTTATGTACATTATCCTAGTCTCATAAGCTAAATTATTCTCCCTTATCGGGACTTTATATTCCGTTAATTATTGTCTTTTTTTAGTCAAGAGAGTAGAGAGTCTATATATATATATATACAGTATTACAGTATTTTCACTACCACCGAGCTATAATCGGTGGGCAGTTCCCTATTGGGTAACCTCTGATCAGATGGTAAGTTATATACCGAGCCTACTGTGGCTGAGCACCTATGAGCGAGCCTAGAATGTCCGAGATATAGAGCCTAGTGTGGCTGAGCACCTATGAGCGAGCCTACTACGGCAGAGCAGTTACACAGACCGAGCCTTATCCGATCGGATAGCTATTTTACATACTATATTGAGAGAGTTGAGCCAGTATCAGCTGGTTAGCATAACTTTATATTATCTTTGACTCCTAGTTACTTTCAGTTATTATACTATCAGTTCAGTTTCAGCTTTCAGTTATTATGTTGCCTTATATACTCGGTACATTATTTCGTATTGATGTCCCTTTCTTAGGGACGCTACATTTCATGCATGCAGGTCCTGATAGACAGCTGGATTGACCTTCCCAGCAGACACAGTCAAATATCATCTTGGTTGGTAAGCTCCACTCCCTCGGAGTTACTATGTCTAGACCTTGGAGTCCATTTTTTTATATAGGTTTGATAAGTAGGTCGAGGCCCTATCCCGACCATTATACAGTCATATTTAGATGCTTGTAGATGAGTCTTGTATATTTTGTATATCAGTACATGTTCATGGCAGCTTCGTCGGCCTGCACAATTATATATATCAACTTTTGGGTATGTTTACCCCTCAGATGAGAGAGACATTATTTTCAGATGATTCAGAATATGGCCTCATCGGCTTTAAGTTGAGGGTTACCCCTCTAGACTTCACAATTATAAAGTGGTACACTCAGGCCGAGTATGGCACCGGGTGCCGGCCACGCCTTTATAGGTTTAGGGTGTGACAGTAGTGCAGAGTTGGCCTGGCCATCTTCAGCTACTGAGATCTGGAGTTTCCTTGGTTTTATAGGGTTTTACCACCGATTCAAAGAGGGTTTCCCATCTATTACAGCACCTATGACCAGATTGACCCAGAAGGGTGCTACGTTATAGTGTACTGAGGAGTGTGAGGAGAGATTTCAAAAGCGCAAGACGGCTTTGACTACAGCCCCAGTGTTGGTATTGCCTACGGGCTCGGGGTCTTACATTGTATATTGTTATGCATCGCGTATCATTCTCATCGCAGTGTTGCTGCAAGACGGTAGGGTGATTGCCTACGCGTCTAGACAGCTAAAGGTGCATGAGAAGAACTATTATTTCCACGACCTTGAGTTAGCAGCTATTGTTCATGCCTTGAATATTTGGTGGCACTATTTGTAAGGTTTTCCTTTGTGAGGTCTATACCGACCACCGGAGTCTACAGCATCTGTTCAAATAGAAGGATCTTTACTTGCGGCAGCAGAGGTGGTTAGAGTTGCTTAAGTACTATGATATCACTATCCTATATCATCCCGGGAAGGCTAATATGGTGACCGATTCCTTGAGTCGCAAGGCAGAGAGTTTGGGCAGTTTAGCATATCTACTGGTAGTAGAGAGTCCATTAGTATTGGATGTTCAGGCCTTGGCCAACCAGTTTGTTAGATTGGATGTTTCTGAGCCGAGTCGAGTTTTGGCTTGTGTAATTTCTCAGTCTTCTCTATATTATCATATCAGAGAGTGTCAGTATGACAACCCCTATCTGCTTGTCCTCAAGGACACGGTTCAGCACAGTGATGCGAAGGAGGTCACTATCGGGGATGACGGTGTGTTACGGATATAGGGTAGGCTATGTGTTCCCAATGTAAATGGTTTACGTGAGCTCATTCTTTTGGGAGGCTCACAGTTTGCGGTACTCCATTCATTCGGGTGCCATCAAAATGTATCAGGACTTGCTGGCACTATTGGTGGAGGAGAATGAAGAAGGATATAGTGGAATATGTAGCTCGGTGCCTAAACTGTCAGCATGTAAAGTATGAGCATCAGCGGCCAGGTGGATTGCTTCATAGGCTAGATATTCCAGAGTGGAAATGCGAGAGGGTTACTATGGATTTTGTTGTTGGCCTCCCACAGACTCGGAGGAAGTTCGATGCAGTATGGGTGATTGTGGATAGACTGACCAAGTCAACTCATTTCATTCCTCTGGTGGCTACTTATTCTTCAGAGCAGCTGGCCCAGGTCTATATTCGCTAGATTTTCAGGCTTCATGGCGTGCCGGTTTCCATCATCTCTGACCGGGGTATGCAGTTTACATTGCGGTTCTTGAGGGCCGTACAGTATGAGTTACGCATGCGGATGGAGTTGAGTACAACATTTCACCCTTAGATGGACAGAGAGTTCTAGCGCACTATTCAGATATTAGAGGATATGCTTTGTGCATGTGTGATAGAATTTGGGGGTTCTTGGGATCAGTTATTGCCACTCACAGAGTTTGCCTACAACAACAGCTACCAATCGAGCATTCAGATGGCTCCGTATGAGGCTTTATTTGGTAGACGGTGTCGATCTCCTGTGGGTTGGTTTGAGCCGGGTGAGGCTAGGCCATTGGCTATAGACTTGGTTCACGATTCTTTGGAGAAGGTTAAATTGATTCAAGATCGACTTCACATAGCCCAATCTATATAGAAGAGTTATACATATCGGAAGGTTTGCGATGTTGCATCCATGGTTGGGGAGCGGGTCTTGCTTCACCCATGAAGGGTATGAGGTTTGGGAAGAAGGGCAAGTTGAGCCCCGAGTATATCGGGCCTTTTGGGATTCTTGAAAGGATTGGAGAGGTGTCTTACAGACTTGCACTACTACCTAGTCTAGATGCAGTTCATCCAGTGTTCTATGTTTTATGCTCCAAAAATATCACGACGATCTGTCCCATGTGTAGGATTTCTGCTCAGTATTTATCTTATATTGAGGAGCCGGTGGCCATTTTGGATAGGCAGGTTCGAAAGTTGAGGTCGAAAAATATTGCTGTAGTGAAGGTTTAGTGGAGGGGTCAACCAGTCGAGGAGGCGACTTGGGAGACCAAGCATGATATGCATAGCCGTTATCCTCATCTTTTCACCACTTCACGTATGTCTCTACACTAATTCGAGGACGAACGTTTGTTTTAAGAGGGGGAGGATGTAACAACCCGGCCGGTCGTTTTGAGTGTATTAGCCTTGATCCACTATTTATATCATATGTGTTATATTATGGTTACGTGACTTGACGGATGCTTGGTTTCGGGGTCGGGAAAGTTTCGGAGTAAAATGGGACACATAATCCCTAAGTTGGAGGTTTAAGTTGTTAGAGTTGACTGTAGTTTGACTTTTGTGACAATGACTCTGGAATGGAGTTTTGACGATTCCAATAGCTCCATATGGTAATTTTGGACTTAAGAGCGTGTCTGGATATGGATTTGGAGGTCTGTAGGTCATTTCGGCAAGAATTGGCAAAGTTAGGAAAACTAAGGTTTGGGAAGTTTGACCGGGAGTTGACTTTATTGACTTGTGTGTAAAATTTGAGGTCAATCGAAGTTGATTTAATAGGTTACGGCATCGATTGTAGAAGTTGGAATTCATTAGTTATCATTAGGCTTGAATGAGAGCGCGATTCGTGTTTTTGATGTTGTTTGATGTGATTTGAGGCCTCGACTAAGTTTGTATCGTGTTTTAGGACTTGTTGGTATGTTCGGTTGAGGTCCCCAGGGCCTCTCGGATGGTTATCGAAGTGGAATTTGACTTGGGAGATTGCAGAAGTCTGCTGAAGTTTCTGATCTGGTTTCCTTCTATGTGATTGCAAGGTTAGATCCGCGATCGCGAAGGGTCTTTGTGGGCTGTTGGGTTTTTCCTCCTCGCGCTCGCAGAGAGGGTGTCGCGATCACGTAAGTAGTGAAGTTGGTGCTTTGCGAACACGTAAAGTGGATCGCGTTCGCGTACAAGGAAGTGAGGCAGCTGGGTCACGCGAAGTTGTTCTTCACGATGGAGTAGGCATGTTCGTGTTCGCATAGGTATGTGTATTGGTGAACAGCATTTGCGTGGAGTCAACCGCGTTCATGAAGGCCATTTATTGGGGCAGCTTTGTTTGTTCTTCGCGATAGCAAGGGACTTCCCACTATCGCGAAGAGTAATCACTGAGTGGCAGTGTTAAATTCCAAAACGAGGATTTGAACCCATTTTTCATATTTTGAGCTAGAAACCTCGGATTTGGGCGATTCTTGAAGGGATTTTCAAGGAGTTGATTGGGATATGTGATTTTAACTCTGTTTTAGTTGTATTTCATGAATGTATCTTTATGTTTTCATTTAATTAGTGATTGGAGTTGGAAAATTTTGGGGGAAATGGTGAAACTTCTTAGGCCGAATTTTGGGGATTTGAGTGGCGTTTTGGTGTTGGATTTGAGTAATTTGGGTATGATTGGACTCGATATCGTGTAGGTGTTCGGATTTTTATAATTTTGGTCGGGTTCCGAGACGCGGACTTAGGTTGACTTTTTGAGTTTCCATTTATTCGTAAAGATCGTGATTTTATTGTTCGAATTAGTTTCCTATAGTTTATATTTATTGTTCAAATTAGTTTCCTACTAGTGGATTGATTTAGCGTGATTTGAGGTAAGTGACTTACCTAACCTTGTGTGGGGTAAATTCACCTTAGGATTGGTGTTGTTTGTGATACTTGTGATGTGTGGAAGCTGTGTACGCAAGGTGACGAGTATGTACACGGGCTAAATGTGGAAATTACCGGTTTTAGCTATGTAGATTCCTTTCATTCCTTAATTGAGCTATCCTAACATGTTCATCATTCTTAGTCTATTTTCACATGTCTACTTGTCTTATTCTCTTACATGCTAATTGCCCTACATGTTTAGCTGAAGTTCTTGTTTCCTTATTCCGTATTCATTACTTAATTGTTGAACTCTTTACTTGAAGTTGTTAAATCGTAGAATATCTTATTGTTGAAATTGGTATTGAGATATAAAGGCTATGATTCACATTGAGGCCAAGTGTTAAGTTGTGAAATTCCATTCTGTTGAGTTGTTCATTCCAGTTGTTACTTTTGAGATTTTTGTGTACACTGTGGTTGAACCATGGGCTCTTTACTGTAAAAATATTGTATTTGTTTGGTTTCTCTGGCAAGTTGTGATATTGGGTACTTGAGGTGCGATTTGTGATACGTTGTGATATTGATACGCATGCGGTGGTATAAGATTTTGGGATTGAAACGCATGCGGTGGGATAATGTGGGCATGATACGCGTGACTAGTAGGGGAACTACTAGAAGCCATGCGGTGTGATAAGGTGGGCTAAATCGCAGGATGCTATTTCGGGAAGATGATTATCAAAACTAAATGTAAAGGCTCTCGCGGTGATATAAGAAAAGATTGTGAGTTATTATTGTGATTTGGGACTACGAAGCGGTACCTCGGTAGTGACCCTTGTTGATCTTTCTTTATTTGATGTACTTGTTTTTGGTTGTTGTTTCCTTAACATGTTAAATCCTTGTTTCCTTACGTGATGTATTATTTGCCTTGATTATGTGTAGTTAACTTTTGGTATACTCCTTACGTGATTCATTTCCTTTTTCATTTTATTGTATTGTTAAATCTTTCATCATGTTTCTTATTGTTTCCAGTAGGGCCTTGACCTGACCTCGTCACTACTCTACACAGGTTAGGCTTGGCACTCTGGGTACTATTGTGGTGTAATCATGCTACGCTTATGCATATTGTTTTGTGCAGATCCAGGTATCTCCTACCAATCTGGGTGTCAGTAAGTAGAGTCCGTGCGTAGAGACTTCAAGGTACACCTGCCAGCGTCCGCAGGCCTCGGAGTCCCCCTCCACCTGGATTATTTTACTTCCTTGTCCTTATTTAGACACTATTGTATAGAGTTATTTAGTATCACTTCATAGAGCTTGTGACTTATATTTCGCCGGGTTTTGGAAGTTGTACATGGTTGAGTTGCAGATTTTATTTTATATAATTGTGGAAGTTTTGAGACTTTTAATCATTATTTCAGTTATTCTTCATGTTTGTTAGGCTTACCTAGTCTTAGAGAATAGGTGTCGTCACGACATTCTACGGAGAAAAATTGTGGTCGTGACAAAAATCCAATTAGTTCAACCATCCTTTTAACTCTATAAATAGACATGAGTTGCCTCTCAAAACACATGAAAAGAAAAGGATTATCATGACTCACGAGCTAGCAGAAGAAATCCTTAATTCTTGAGATATCTAGCTAAGTATCAGGCGAACTATTTGATATCTTTCTTTGCTTCTTTCTTCTTCCTCCGCCTTACTGCCCCTAACGTGCTACTCAATTACTCCCTCTGTTTCAATTTATGTGAACCCATTTGACTGGGCACGGAGTTTAACAAAAGAGAGAAGACTTTTGAACTTGTGGTGTAAAATGAAGCACATATATTTTGTGTTGCTATAAATCATTGCATAAAGGTAAATTGTTTACAAATAAGGAAAGAGGTCATTCTTTTTGGCACGGACGAAAAAGGAAATAGGTTCACATAAATTGTAACGGAGGGAGTATTATTTGTCTTATAGATTTTACTACTAAACAATAGCAGATTACTCAAAGCCATGGACGAGCCATCTGCAACTACATTGTTTATAGAGAAATTCCGCAACCGCATTGATCACAAATGAGTCATGAGCTTTACATTAGCGGGCCTCACGGACACATGCTCAATCATGATAATCTTGATACTGCCGCTAACTCAATTTTTCAATGACGACAAAGTATTCAGAGACAACACTGCAGTAGGGATGTACGAATCTAGAGCAGCCCTTAAACTCCAGAGAGACCAACTAGAGCACCAAAAAACTTCGTGCACTTAGCATCCTAGACTCCCACACCTCTCTCCCTCGTTTTTGCAGGTTTACAAGGACATGATGCCTTCACAAGTTATGCTCGCTCGCTCTAGTGGAAGATGTAAAGTTGCTCATCTTATACTGCTGAGAACTTGTGTTCACCATCCAAATTGGAGAGGGCTCTGAACTTTATGTCACTAGCATAGTATCCACAGAAGCAGAAACGTCATGATATGGCACCAAGGGCTCCAAGAAAGTTCCAGCAATCTTGATAATCCTAAGAAGATGCACAAGATGTCATAATGATCAGTGGCGAACCACTTATCTTTTTGTTGCGGCTTGGTGAGAGAGATACATGAAGTATCCTTTCAACCTCGGCAACAAAATCCCTACTCTTGGAGGCTTGGACGGACCGTATTTCATCATTGGCGAGCCAACATGTACCACATCGACATCATTGCAGGTTGACGAGGAAGACAACTAGAATAGGCCTTTACAACTTCGGCGAGCAAGCACCTAGCGCGTCTCTGCAAAACCATTTATTTCTCGATGCAACAGTGATGAAATCACAAGACGCTTCTTCCTAAAGAATCAAAAACCGAGAGGTTAGAACATACAAAACATTCAGTGCCAAAATACCTTGTAGATTAGCCGCAATATTGTTTTTTGAAGCTAATACAAATGTCTGGCGTTTTAACTTCACAGTACTGCATGCTGCATCAAAAGTACATATCTCAAGCTAGGAACATCCAAATCATGAGCTGTCTATGCCATTGAAAATAAGATTTAAAGACAAGAAAGTATTCAGAATATCGTGAAAGGATTCTTAGCAGATTGGTCGCAGCAATTGCCTAAAATTGACCCATCTGTCTGCCAAACTCGCTCTTCGGCTTTGTGCGCTCTTGTAAAAAAATTCATTTCGCGAGCTACATATGTCGGAATCGCGATCCATCTATGCCATTGGAGAGAAAACGATGATTTCTGAAACATATAAAGATATCATGGAAGAACTACTTTTAGATTGGCCGCAATACTACTTTGAAGTCGCTACTGATGTCTGCAACACTTGATTTCCAGCTTTGCGTGTGTTTGCCGACAAAATCATATCTTGAGCTAGTTACATCGAATTCACAAGTCATTAGCATCACAGGAAAGAAAATTCAGAGCTCTGCAAAGCCTAAAATATATCTAGGCAAAATTCCTTCCTCAATGGTAGTAGTAATTTCTTGAAGTTAGTCTAGACGTTCGCCTCGCTGCCTGTCAGCTTTGTGCCCTCTCACTGAGAAATTCATATCTTGAGCTAGGGGCATCAAGATTGCTAGTTGTCTGCGACACTAGAAAGAAAACATCAAGGGAAGAAAAACCTGGGAATATCATTGCGAAATTCCTTTTGGACTGGCCGCGATAATTTCTTAAAGTTCATCTAGTTGTCTACCATGCTTTTTTCAGCTTTGCGCACTCCTGTCAAAAAAATTCATATCTCGAGCTAGGTATCTCCAAATTGTAATCCGTTTATGCCGTTAAAAAGTAAACTCAGAGACCTACAACATATATTAATATATGTTGATCATGTCGTCTGTTGAGCCCGCTTTCCATCTCTATGCTCTCTGAGTTGTCCTACGAATGTTGTTGTTTTCTTACAGCCTTGCGTATAGTAGCTTTAGCTATTATGCTTCCTAAATCTTATCTCTTCATTTATTGCATTTGCAGAATTGCAAAGGAGCTCAAAGGGTCTGGATATCAGACTGAAATGTCATATAAGATGCGGATCTGTTGAAGTTTTGAGCACGCAAAATCTCTATGAGAAAGAAAGAATTATTGTAATAGGTCGTCATGCGAGGACACCCCTTCACCAATCGTTGCACTTGATTTGCTGATAGTCTTGAAGTTCATCAATGGCGGATCCCACGGTGATTGAAGGTTATTTTTTCAAGAGAGACAACTTGTCACACATGGGACCTTCAACCAACACTTGCACAAGAAAAGTAACTATCATGCTCAAGGCCTAACAACAAGACATATGGTCAAGAGTAATCACAACTACTGAAGGAGAGAGACATACATTGAGAATGCCATATTAAATGTGGAGACGTCATACACACTTGGAAAAGCATTTAAGACGCGTCAGTAACAAAGCCTAGTTGACGATTATTTTCATTACTTAGGATTTTCTATAGGATAATGTCTAATGCCTTTCGTCTCCACATTTTTGGATGTATCAACTTTGTAACATTGAAGCAATAAAATTTCTTTTACACTTCAATGCAAATTGTCTTCTTTTTAGTATTTATATATGCCTCTCTACTTGAAAGAGTTAATGGAATGATCCCATAAGCCAAACCCTTTTTTAAAAAAAACTCATGCGACTGAACTTAGAATAAAACTCTAAGTTGCCTACGTACCTCGACGAAGAGGATCAAGTCATAACGTAGTTCAAAGGGATGCGTTTGTTTTTTTTTATGTTTTAATTCTTGCCTAGGCCGCCTCTCGTGAGGTTTTCAACCTAGAGGACTTTATTTTGTCTTAACTTTTTCCTAGGCTGCCTCTTTCGAGGTTTTCAACCTACCAAACTTTTTTATGGTTGTACATAGTTTAGACTCATGCGGGCCAGAAGTGTAGCAATGTGCGGTTTAGGCTCATGCATCAAGGAGCGTAGCAACATGCAGTTTAGGATCTTGCATTAAGAAACTTCATGACTTGCAGTTTAGGCTCATGCGTCGAGGAGCATCGATGACTTTCATGGGAAATACTGCTTCAGAGATATTCTGTTGATCAAACCAACTCTGAGACCATCCTTATCGACGATTTTGTATGCGCAACTTGAATAGGATTCCTTCACAACATATGACTCGTCCCATTTTGAGGTAAACTTGTCGCCTATGCGTTTGTTGAGGATTATGGGTCGTCAAACAGCTAGGACTAAGTCTCTCGCTTGGAATGATTGTGGCCACACTTTCTTGTTGAAGGCTCTAGCTAGTCGAGCTTAATAGCAGTCCAATTTTTGTTACGCTTACAATCTTTTCTCATCCAATGCCTCTAACTATGCTGGGCAAAGTTGAGCACTCTCTTCAGACGTGAGTCCTTCTTGGATTGCGACCCGCAATGATGGAATTTGTTACTCCAGTGGAAGGACTACTTCTACACTATACACCAAAGAGTAAGGAGTTGATTGTGTAGCAGTTCTGAAGGTTGTTTGGTATGCCCACAAAGCCTAACCAATTTTCTCATGCCAGTCTCTCTTGTTCTTTACAACAACTTTCTTCAAAAGGTTACCAAGCATCTTGTTAAAAGCTTTAGCAAGTCTGTGCAATAGTAACCTACAAAATAATAAGATATTTCAGTATATGAAAATATATATATTTGTAATGTACGTGTTAAGTCACAAAAATTTAAATTGTCTTACCATGGTCTAGTCGAGCTTCTAAATATAATCATCCGTCGCAGCCATGTCAGTATCACACAAGGTAGCCTCCGTGACGAGCGAGCATGAAGCCTTAATAAAAAACTATAAAGATATTTATGGCTAATAAATGAGATAAAAATAAATTTAAATGTAATAGTAATACAAACATACATGCGCCTGTGAAAGATCCCCAGCATCCCTCGATGATGAGCCATAACTCAGTCGGCACCCACTATCCACATCTCGTGTCGGCCGATCATCAGCAACGGTCGATGGGCCTGGAATATCAGGAAAATACTGATCCCAATCCTCTCGCGTAATGCCCGTGTCCGTGATCAACAATGGAGCTGACGAGGTCACCTGCGAAATCCCTAGAGTGAGCTGAAGATGAAGGCTGAATGACGGCATGCTGCTGTGAGAGTGGTCTGCCTCATAGAGGTCACCCGGCTGATCAACTCCAACATCCTCAGCAGGTGCCTCAACGCCCCTCACTGGGGACCACCACCACACTGAACCCCACGACCTCGTGGGGCACGCCTGCCACGTCGACCACATTCTGGCCCTACTGGTGGCCCATGATGGTATTGTTCTGGCGCCACATACTCAGCCTCGTATCCTAATCGCTCATCATCTCGGGCTCGCCTCAATGTCCAGGAAGCCATATCGGTAACCTGCCGACCATACTCGTGTAAAGCGGCTACTCCCTCACCGGTATGCTGTTGCATCTGCAGTCCCAACTGGTGGAACAGACGTAGGCCAATAGCCTGCATAACATATAAAATATAAATTACGGAATGCTAGGTTAACGTTATAAGTAAGTATATCAAATAACATACCAGTGCCTCGTGCCTCCCGGCGTATGGAACGTACCGACCGCCAACGCGATAAATGGGATTCCCGACAAAAAGTCGGGTAACGTTGCGGTACCAGCCCATATAATCATGCTTAGTCTCCGTCCGGTCAGGTGGAGGAGGGCAGAATCAGGTCATGTCGCTGGTCCCAAGTATCGATTTGCGCCTCTAGCCATGCCATATATGTCTGGTCCACCCTGGAACTATCATCCCGCTGGTAATGTGTGATATGCCAGGTGGGCGGTGGCGGTACAAGCTGNACATACTCAGCCTCGTATCTTAATCGCTCATCATCTCGGGCTCACCTCAATGTCCAGGAAGCCAGATCGGTAACCTGCCAGCCATACTCGTGCAAAGCGGCTGCTCCCTCGTCGGTATGCTGCTGCATCTGCAGTCCCAACTGGTGGAACAGATGTAGGCCAATAGCATGCATAATATGTAAAATATAAATTATGGAACGCTAGGTTAACGTTATAAGTATACCAAATAACATACCAGTGCCTCGTGCCTCCCGACGTATGGGACATACCGACCGCCAGCGTGATAAATGGGATTCCCGACGAAAAGTCAGGTAACACTGCGGTACCAGCCCATATAATCATGCTCAGTCTCCGTCCGGTCAGGTGGAGGGGGGGAATGAGGTCATGTCGCTGGTCCCAAGTATCGATCTGTGCCTTTATCCATGCCATATATGTCTGGTCCACCCTGGAACGATCATCATGCTGGTGATGTATGATATGCCAGGCGAGCGGTGGTGGTACAAGCTGCGGGCGGCCAAACTGGCGAAGTACTCGCTCGGTGGCATGATGCTCCACAATA